>JANAVB010025526.1:0-28795 GCA_029216955.1 Iris pallida
AGAGAGAGAGAGAGAGAGAGAGAGAGAGAGAGAGAGAGAGAGATGATATTAGCTTAACAAATACTAAGTAGAAAGGGAGAGAGCGTTTTATTTTTTTTTCAGATTTTTCGTGGGAGAGAGGAGATAAAGAGGCGGTGACAATTTTTTTTATAGGTTTTATTTGATTCTTCTCCAGACAGTTATGGACATTCACAGGCTTATAATATTTCTTTTACTGGACCAAAAAAATTGCTGCTTCAAAAAATATGGAGGCTCCCTTAGGGTAGGAGGCCCTAGGCCGCTACCTAGTCCGCCTTCCCCTGGAGCCGCCTACGATCAATGAGTTTTTTTCTATCAATTGGTATCAGAACCTTCCTGCTTAATTTACGAGATCGAAATTTCAGAATCAATTTTTGTTATTATTTATGAACCCTAAATCATTCCATCCAATTTAATTTAGGGTTCCAATGTTGGATTAACTTTTTTTTTAATGAATCGTGATCCGTAGTTTTTATGCTCAACAGGCATCGAAATACATGACGTGCCTAGAAACTTCGGTTGTTATTTTAAGATTTGCAGAAAATTTACTGTACAGATAAAAATTCATATAAATCAGTTAGAACGATAAATTTTAAGGAAATTAAAGACATCGATACGTTTCGACACACTGTGGTCGGAATGTTTACATGGGTCGGGTTGGGTTGGTTTGTGTGATTGGTTGGTTCAAACAAAGGGTTTAATGCTGCTGGGTTGGTGGTTGGGGGAGGAGAAATTTAAGAGTGGGTTGTGAAGAAGAGTAAAGTGAGTAGAAGTAGCAGAATAGAAACGAGAAGAAGAAGAAGAAGAAGAAGAAGAAGAAGAAGAAGAAGAAGAAAGAAGAAGAAGAGAAGAGAAAGAAGACACATGGTTAGTAAAATTTGTTAAATATATTTTAATTATGTTTATTATTTATATCATGATTCTCTAACCATTATATAAACACTAATCTAATGTAGACCCTAATCCTTATATAAAAATTCATTATATAATGGTTAGTAAATCCATTATATAACCCCAACACTAATGTAGACCCTAATCCTAACCTAATGTAGACCCTAATCCTAACCATTATCCTAACCGAATGTATACCCTAATCCTAAACAATGTAGACCCTAATCCTAACCATTATCTAAACCTAATCCAAACCTAACCTAAAACGTAACCTAACCTAACCTAAACCTAATGTAGACCCTAATCATAACCTAATGTAGGCCGTAATCCTAACCTTCACCCTAACCCCCTAAACTAAACCCTAACCTAATCCAAACCTATAACCGTTAACCCTAATCTTAACCCGTAAAGTAAACCGTAACCTAATCCAAAACCTTTTCCTAACCCTAATCCTTCCCCAATACGTGAACTAACCCCTAACATAATCCAAACCCTTACCCTAATGTAAACCGAAACCCTAATCTATCCTACTCTTAGATATGCGTTTTGACAACCATCATTTTACAGATGGCTATCCAAAACGATGGTCATATACCAGGGGGGCCGACTACAGAATTGATTAAGTAGCAACGCAAGTTGCACCTATGTAGTCTATTTACTTGAGAGGTATATTAAATTTTAATTATGTTAGTCAATAAAATTTTCATTTTATATGTTTAGTAATAACATAGTTTGTATGTTTTATATATAGCTATATGATTATAAAAGGGAAGTGCGGTGTCGAGAACACAATATATAGCGCTATGAGGGTCAACTTGGTTTTTGGAAGTTGACTAGTGACCAAGAAGTTTTATTGCACGTATTTGATTTTTATTACCTTGATCAAATACGTTTTCTACGTCACGATAGAGACTTGATTCTCAGTCTAGTGGAGAGCTGGTGGCCCGGACGAAATACGTTCCAGTTACCTTTTGGAGAAATAACTATTGTGCTTAAAGATGTTGCAAATATTTTAGGTCTACCTATCACAGGTGAACCTATAATATTTGATGAGCAATTTTCTGCTGAGATAGCGATCACAGAGTACCTAGATGTGGAGGCACCAAAATTGAAAGGCAAAGGCCTAGTGTCGTATACATGGCCCCGTTAGAATTTTATGCACATAGATCGTATCGGTGACGAAGAAATCTCAGTTGATGAGGACGGGTAAGTATTCCATTTGTGGTTAATATTTGTGCACATAGATTATATATCAATTTAGTTTAGCTAATATAATGTTTTTCATATTCTGTTCAGGTCATTGCATGCACCAGAGCCTATTTACTAGGCCTTATTAATGCAGTTTTGTTTCCTGACGCATCGGATATGGTAAATTTATGGTTTCTATTATTTCTGAATGATTTGACGGAACCGACGAGTCATGCTTAGGGAGCGTCAATGCTGGCATATCTATACAGTGCTATGTCAGACTTTGTGCAGTTCCAATCAAAGGACAAATTGATGAAAAATTTAAATGGATGTGCTACATTGATTCAGGTACAAAAATTGTTTGAATTTGGTATATATTAAAATTTGTACACTTATTATTTTACTTAAAAAATACCTAAAATTGGCTTTTGAAAGAAAATGAGAAAAGTACAAAAGTACAAATTGTTTCTAGGAAGTATTGCTATGGAAGTCTAATCTGAGAGCGATCACTTTGTTCCTTGGACCACACGATGATGATGAAGAGAACTTCTTGAAGAAGATGAACAATCGAAAGAACTAAGTCACCAGAAAGGTATCGACACAACGGCACTGATGGCACAGTCGAATGCTTTCCTGCTTTGCTTTACCCTGTTCTTGAGAAAAAGTTGAAGAAATGCTTCTGGGAATATCACTCTGAAAGGATGAGTTTTCTCAGAATCTCCTCCTCTGTATCTCTTTTTATGATTCTGTGTTTAAAAATAAGTCTATTTATAGACTAGACCCTCTGTGCGTAAAAAGCAACAAAGTTGGGTCTCTACGCAAGTAACTGTCACCCACGATTAAAAATCAACCTTTACACGTGATGACACGTGTCCCATGTAGAGTTTTGATCTCTACGCATGGTGACACGTGTCCACTACTTCAACAAAATAGAAAAAGCACGTACACACGTTCCTCGATGAGTGTGGCATGAAAGCTACGTGTGCAGACCACGTTCTCACATAGCCAGAAAAGATTGGGCGTAAAAATGACCCAAAATAGACTTCCTGCAAAGTAACAGACTGGGCGTAAAATAACCCAAATATACTTCCTGCGTAAAGTGGCTAAAAAGTAGCCTTGAGCGTATAATTAGCTCAAATAAACTCTACGCACACGAAAGCCTTGAGCGTAAAAACTCGAATAACTTTCATGCATAAAAGAAGCAGTCTCTTGAGCACAAAGTAGCCCATCTGCACAGATCAAAATCTTCTCGACTTCTGTGCAATATTCTGTCAGAAAATCATACTGTCAGATCAAAATCACGCACATTAAATGCAGTCTGACAGCCTGTCTCTCGCGTAAAAGCTGAAAATGGTTCTCGCGTAAAAGAGCTCGTGTAGAACATTGAATCTGACTTAATAGAGTCTTTTAATGAGCCTTGCGTAGAGTCTGCCTTTGCGTAAAGCCCTTAATTTCTTTGACTTGGCCTATGAAGTACTTTTTATGCTTCTACAAGACCCCATTCAGAGTTTTCAAATTTTTCTAAAATTTGAAATACTTTGAACAGAAGCGTAAAATCCGAGATATCCAACAGTCCGCGTAGAATTTGGGATACCCAACGGTCATCTGCGTAGAGTTCGGGATACTCAACAGTCCGCGTAAATTTCGGAAATTTGAACCGATTTCAAAATTCTTTAAAAATAGAGTTTTGTTAGTAGAGAGAGAACTTTACCCATTCTCATATTCTCAATCTCTTCTACTCTCTTCTTCTTCAAGAGCTCAGTTCGAACAAATGGCCCCAAAGAGCAAAACCACCGCCGGCGCTAAGGGCAAGAAGCCCACCGCTGCTTCGTCGATGGCTGATCGTACAGAAACCACCATCCCATCATCGGTGGCGACTCCTAGACCCAATCTCGCTGTGGCTCCGGCCATGATAGGTAAAGCCTGAACTAGTTCGGCCGTGGGTTCGTCGGAGAAGAAGAATTCAAACAAAAAACTTCACGCCCACGTTTATACGTGTCAGCGTAAAAATTCGAACCACCAAGTACGCCCACGTTTATACGTGCCAACGTAGAAACAAAAATACGCTCATGTCCATACGTGCCAGCGTAAATAACAAAATACGCCTACGTCAATACGTGCCAGCGTAAAAATAAAAAATATGCCCACATTATGTGTGTCAGCGTAAAATGTAAAAATACGCTCACGTCAATGTTTGCCATTGATTGTAAAAGTACAGAACAATTATCGGAGGACTGAACTTAGACTCACAATACAAACTCGCTCGTACAAAGAAAGCCTAGGGACGAAAACCTAGGTACAACAGTCTAAGTACAATTGTTTATTTTAGATTCTGGGGGGTGACGATAGAGGCTCGGGAAAGCGACGGCCACTCTGCCTTACTCCTTGGACGATCGGTACGCAGCCTTGACTCGGGGAAGATCTGCTTGGTCGTTGACGAAGAAATGCCTTCTTGCTCTCTCTCTCTGATTGCTCTCCTGGCTTCTCTCTCTCTGTGTATATTCTCTCTCTGACTATGGGGGGAAGTCCCTCTGTGTATACGTATTCTTCTCTTGTTCTTCTTTTTTTTGTATATCTCTCTATATATTACAAGGGAAAGGCACCTTGCTATTTAAAATAGTGGGATGTGATCGCTAGGGTTGCCAATAATTAGCTCTTGGAGATGGCGGCGGCCTGGGGATTGATCAATCCAGGCCGTTCATTTCTGATTGTGACGAATCAGAACCATTAAGGGTAGATTACACCAAATCCCCATTAGCAATTAATACTGATTGGCATAAATCTTCCTTATAATGATTCTCTAATATCTGCGAATAAATTAAATTTATTCTTCTGCCACGTGCCCCAGATCATTAGAATTCGACCCGATCTTGGATTGCCATAAATCTGGAAGATTGACTGGCTGAGGACACGTGTCCTGAGAGCCAATGGTGAGACTGGAACCGCATGCAGATTGGGCCGCATGAGATTTGGGCCGCATGAATTTTGGCCGCATAAGACTTAGGATACGTGTCAGGGCTGTCTGGGCAATGGCTCCCTCCTTCAGACTTCTGAACCATATGATGAGCCGCATGAACCGCATAATGGTGTCTGCTTGAGCCGCATGGGCAGGATCTTCTTGAGCCGCATAGGGATGATTCCACTCGAGCCGCATGGGACAGCTTCACTCTGAACCGCATGGGAAGTCTCCACTTCGAGCCGCATAAGCACACCCACGTGGCAGGGCCACGTGGCATTTTGTTGCTCTCGGGGGATCGTGTCAGAGATTTCTTTCTCTTCCCTAGAGATTCATCATCATGACAGAGTCATAATTACCTACTTTGGTGTCAGGTCTGTCAACTTTTCAGAGGGGTCAGCCGTCAAAGCAATTAATGCAGCATGGATCGGAGGGGAGCACTGTCACGCCACATGTCTTCTGAACCGCATGGAATGCCTCCGGCCGCATAGCTCCTTATGCCGCATGACTCCCTGAGCCACATGCGTTTTCTGAGCCGCATGGGTCTATTTCTTTAGTATTTTTCATGTTTCTACAGGACCCCCTTCAAAGTTTTCAATTTGTAAAATTGAAATACTTTGAACAAGAAGCATGGCCGTATTAGCCACATATGCAATCCCGACTGCATAGATGTCCTGGCCGCATGAATTATTCAGTCGCATAGGTGATTCAGCCACATGAGACTTTCAACCGCATGGCCTCTAGCCACGTCATCATTTGCCACGTATGGCAATCTTTAGCACTTAAGTGTTGTCGATCTTTAAAGGGCACTTTTTGGTGCGGGATCCGAGGAGCTTAGCCTTCATTTTTGGCGGCTTATTTTGATAACCGAAGGGTCGGTTTATGTGTATGCACGGGAATCGAAACGCTCCATCTCTGTTTATAAATACGGGTAACTTTAGCCGAAGGGACTTCTTTACCTTCTCTTTCGTTCACTCTTTTTCCTGTCTTCTCCTTCCGATCTTCATTGTCGAAGCAATGGCTCCTAAGTCTTCTAAAGCCATTTCCACCGCCGCGAAGGGTAAGAGGGTGACGTCCTCGTCAGCCGTCGAACCTGACGCACCCGAAGTGCCCTCTGACGTTCGTCCTGCTTTTGAGGGTAAGGGTCGCTTTTGGATCTTTAGTACTCATGGCTCTGTTGCATATTTATGCACAAGCCCCTTCTTCCAATCTTGATGGCAGAGCCGCATATGCTGTGTGAGCCGCATGACTGTTTATGCCCAAGCCGTATAGATAAAGCCCTATGTTTGAATCGCAGAAGACGGATCTAAACTACATACAATCTCCTCTGAACGGAGCCGCCTATGTGTTTTAACAGGCTGAACCGCATAGCGCTTTGTGCTGCATGAATTCTTCTGTTTAAAAATGTGTTCACTCGTCCAACCCGCATAAGCTATCGAGCTAGAGTCATATGGAATTCGCATCTGAGTTAGGCCGCATGTGACTGTATTGACTCGAACCTCATATGCTTCCCCAAAACTGCATTTCTTGGGACCCAACTGGATTGGAGCCACATAAGTTGGGACCCCACTGGACTGGAGCCGCATAAGACCTTATTGACCTGAACCGCATAGGCTCGTGAGAGCTTCTTTATTCAGTAAATTTTTATTTTAGCCTTCTTTTAATCCTGTTTCTTCTTTTTTGCCCTTTCTTCAGTGAATCTTCCAACCAACCCAGCAGGAGAGCTCCTTGTGGGTCCAGCTCGGTGCGCGTGGGCGTGCAACTTGATGACTTAATCCGTCGTATAGTGGATCAGCTTCCCACTAATGAGCCTAGGGATAGGGTGGCTGCTATCAACAAACAACCTTTCAGCTTTCTTTGTTCCATGATGAATTCGGGGCAGTTGGATGGGGAATATCTGAAACTGGCCTTTCTCTTCGGGGATGCCTTTTCCATAAAGAACTCCCGATTGCTGGATGTCTCAGAGCACTGGGATTTTTCTGTAGACGGGGTAGAGATTCATATTCCCGAGATGGAGCGACATTATCCTCTCTCGTGGTTTAACATGGTGCCGCTGAACAGGACGATGGTGAGCTCTTTGACTCCTACCCAACAGGGAATGTTTGTGGGCAAAATTCACCACAACGGACGCACGGGTTTAATATGTGCGGGCAAGGACTCCGTGAGTCGGACTGTGATAGGGCTGCTCCCGGGTACTTTTGTGAACACAACCGGCCCTAATTTTTCCTTCACCCTAGCTGATACTTTTCTGAATCAGCTTGCTCGCAAGGGGTCTTATCCCATAGGCAGGTTGTCACTGCTGAATTGGATTAACCCTATTCCCACATGGACTAATCTTACCTCCTGGATTCTGAGGACGTACGGGGACTTCCTTCAGGAAATTGATCTTTACTACGCCGTCAGGGGTACCTGCTACGGATTGCCCATTAACAAGCCCTTGTTTATGGCTCTATTGGAGTTGTATAACCGGCGTACTGGGACTTTCTTTACCCCCGGAGGAGAACTGGGGCTTGCTCTTCACGAAATGAACACTGTATCCAGATTGCCGTGGGGAGGACGAAGCTTTTGAAGTATACACGCCGACAAACGAAGAGCTCGGGGATTTGGATCAGCGGTTTCCTGGCTTCGTCGCCGTGTACCAAGAACTGTTGTGTCATCATAGCGCCTGCCATCAGATGGCTATTAAGAAGATAAATAGTTCAGAAGGGAACGCCCCTCATACCAGGGACTGGATTTTGTATCTTTTTAAGTTGCGTCCTTCTGGTCACGTTTCGTCTCGAGCTCCCCAAACCTCAGAGGAGGTTAAGGATATGATGTCGAAGGTTAAGAAGTCGAAGTCTACTCGTGACCGGTTTGGGAGTAGCACTGACTCCCTCAGTTATTTCCACTATGGTACCCGGGAGATGTCTAATAAAGCGATCTTGGCTGGGTTTTTGATGGTGTGGCTACGCAACTGTGTAGTCTCGGGCGGCGCGGGTTCTATAGAAAGGATCAGCCGCCATTTCATTCTTCCTGCTGTAAAATTGGTCTTCAAAGTGAGGCTGGCGCTTCTCCCGGCCATGGTGTGTAGCATACACCACGGCCTTCGTGCCTTTACATCCAAAGTTATTGCTCGTGATGTGTCGGCGGACTTTAACCGGATAGAACTACCATACCACTACCTCATGGGGTGGTTATTGATGCACTATCGGTCATTGATGAGGCCGGGACCCGATGAAAACGTCTCTGTTGATGACGCCTTCATTTTTCGATATCGTCATCAGCCTTGGGAACATGATACCATGCCGGCCTGCCGGAGGGCATTGGCGAGAATTGACGAGCTCGAATTCTTCGTATCTCTCCCTGAGTTCACCCCTGGAGAAGTGAGGAGGGTACACGTTGACGGCGTTGATCCTCCCCAACTTTTAACTGAGAAGATGCTTCTTTGGTTACGCAACATCCGTCCCGCGCACCTGGTGTATCGTTACCGGAACAGGGTATACTTGGAGCCTTATCTGCCCAGTAGATTTTCCCGTCAATTTGGGTATAGTCAATTGTTCCTGGATTGCCCTAGCGCTTGCTTGAGCTTCGAGGGCAGTGTACTTGATGGCATTCGGGCTTGGCATTATTATAATGCGACCCATACCCGAGCCAGCTTCTCACTCCCTGACGCCAAGGTGGAGGGTGATATTTTGTATATAGCGGCTCTTTATCATGTTGCAGCGAGCAAACCTCCTGTTGGTTTTGATACGAATACTAGCTTCATTGTTGGCACCAATTTGGCCGAGAAGCCAGAAGGGTCCAAGAAGAGGAAAAAAAAGGGCGAATAGAGTTCCTGTGTCGGACTCAGAGTCCAATAGGGCGGATGAGGGGGACGACGAACAGGACACTGATGACTTGTCCCATTCTTCGGGTGAGGAGGTTGGGACTCAACCTCCAGTCGTGCAGGCTGAAAGGGCCGTGGGTCAATCGTCTAGTCTGTCTGACGAGGTGGTGAAGGATCAACCATCTGCGATACCCGGCCCCTCGCGTAAACGGAGCAGGCGCGTGACTACCACTGACGACCGAACTTATTCTACGAAGCACGCTGCGGTAAGACGTCGCAGGCTGCTTATTGATGATGTGGAGGATGTTCCTGAGGTGACTTGGGCTTCAGCTGTTTCCTTTCTTCTTCTTTTATGTTGTGACCTAATTATTTGTTTCTTCTGCTCTTTATAGGCGTCGGACGAGCTCGCCCCTCAGGACCCGATTACGGAGGCTAATCCAGTCCTGTCTCATTTAGTCAGTGGGGTGTGCACCGCTATCATTGCTGCTGGGGTGCTTCCGGTTGCGACCGAGGATTCTTGCCCTGCTGGAACCTCAACCCAGGGGGATGGGAGCTTTACTGCGCCCGTTCCTGAAACATCTGAGCCCCCTCATGATGGCTTTGTGGGTGGGGAAACTATGCCGGTGGTGAACGAGCCGTCGCCCCCACGCTCTTCCCCTGGTAATGCAAATTGAACTATAATTCGTGAATCAGCATACGTGTTCCTGTCATTCTTCAAATTCTTCGTCTAACGGTTGTTTTGGATGTTCAGATCCCAACCCGTCATTGCCAGTGACTGATATTGCTGGATCACACCCTACCGGAGAGGGCCTGACGGAATCTCCGTGTGTCGAGGGTCCTTCGTCTGGGTCGAGCTTGGGGCCTCAGGCAGCGGTACTGCCGGGACAAGGGACGATACCCCCTGTGTCCTCCCTTGCGAATGTGATTTCGGGGGTCAACCTTTCCTCCCTGCCGAGCATCCACGCTATTCGGGCGGCGGAAGAGGAGTTAGCCGCCATTCAAGCCTCTTTTCGTACGGAATTTGCTTCTTTGGTGGCGGGTGCGGTAACTTCTGAAACTGCCCCTCTGGTACCGTCTGCCACTCTCCCTCTGACGCCGTCATCCATAGAAGTCTTGGATGATGCGTTACAGGACGTAGTTGCTAGTTTCCATCGTCATCTGAAGAGGGGGATCGAAGCAGCGGTGGAAAGGGGGACTCCCTTCACTCTGGCCCGTCGATGTGCTGGCGGCCAGATTAATACCCTTAAAACACTCCCTGGGGGAGAGGAACTGGCTGCGCTCTTGGAGCCTAAGCTATTAGAGGCTGACCGTCTCGTTGCCCAGTTTCGCTCGTTGCAACAGACTGATTTACCTGCGGCCATAAATCGAGAACGCAACTTCCTCACTACCGTGGTGGAGAAGGTGATGGCTGCCCGGGAATCACTCAAACCGGCTATATTACAGGACCGTCGGAATCTGACTCAGTTGCACGACCAGTGGAGCCGTCGGACTGAAAATTACACGACTCGGGAAGCGGATGCTTCTCGTGGGGTGGCCGATGTTCGGGAACAGATCCTCGAGCTCCAGAGAAAACTGGCTTTCCTGGAGTCAGAGCTTGAGGCCGCTCGTGTTGAGAAAGAGATTGCTATTCAGGAGGCTGGCAAGTATAGTAGGGCTTCTGCTAATCTAGAGCTTGCCCTAAAGAAGGTGGAGGACAACTGGCAGGCTTATCACATTTGAATGACGCAGAGCAGCTATCCCAAGAGGCCGAGCGTCGAGCTAAGCAAAGGCTTGATCGGGGGACTGCTTTGGTAAAGGACCGTCTTTTGGAGTTGTGCAATGCCGAGCTATAATCGGCCTCTTGTTTTGTCCCCGTTTTCCCCTTCTTCTTTTTTTTTGAAAGGGACGTGGTCCCGAAATATGTAGTACTTCTTTTCTTCCTTCAAATAAAGAGTATTTTCCATTCTACCCTTCATTTGTATTGCCTGTTGTGCCTGTGATATTGTGGTGATGTTCTCCCCCGCATAGGGGATATATTTGTGGACCTGTTACCCATGGCGTACCTTGGTTTTAGGTAGAGATAACAAGTTTCGGTCAGGATGCCTGAAGCAGCCATAGCAAAGTGGTCATGGGTGCTCTTGGTATTGAGAAAAGAATTGCCGTAGAGCAGCTGGGCTCCTGGGGCATGATGAGGTGATAGGTTTGTGTTAAGAAATTTAGCTGAGGATATTTGTGGGCCTATTACCCTTGGCATACCCTGGTTTAGGATACGGGTAATAGGATGAAGAGAACTGACATACTTGCTCAGAGGTAACGAGGACATGGTAAGTAGGAAAGTTTTTCGAACGTAGAGTCTTCCTACTCAGAGGTAATGAGTACATGGCAGGAGCGAACTCGACGGAGGGTATTGGTGGTCAACAGAGGACATTTGTGGTCAACAGAGGACATTTGTGGTCAACAGAGGACATTTGTGGTCAACAGAGGACATTTGTGGACCCATTACCCTTGGCGTACTCCGGTTGTGGGTACAGGTAATAGGTCGAAAGGGGATCATCATACTTACTCAGAGGTAATGAGGACATGGCAAGTATGAAGGTTTCTTCGACGGAGCCTTCCCATTCAGAGGTAATGAGGACATGACAGGAGTGGGCTCAATGAAGGGGGGTACGTAGAATAACTCAGAGGTAATGAGGACATGGAAATTCTATGTAGGGGTGATTTGTTTTTGGCGAAATGGGACGACTCAGAGGTGATGAGGACATGGTCGTCTTGGAAATTTGTGGATCCGTTACCTTTGTTGTGCACTGGGAGTGCAGGTATTAGATCATGAGGAGGATCTCTTGTAGGAAGAAAGTTCAGCGGTATGATCATACATAACTTTCTACCTGAAAGAGTGACCAGGATGTGAGTTCAGAGGTACCATCGGGTACATGACTCGAGAATCTGGAGAATGGTGAGTGTGAGTTCAGCGGTACCAGCGGGTACATGACTCAAAAATCTGAAAAACTATGAGGGTGAGTTCAGTGGTATCAGCGGATACATGACTCGAAGATCATGGAAATTATGGAATCAAAGTGTAAGTTCAGAGGTACCAGCAGGTACATGACTTGGAAATTTGGGATATCTTTATGGAAGAAGGGCATGAGTTCAGCGGTACACGCGGGTACGTGACTCGAAAATCTGTAAATGTTGGAATCAAAGTGTAAGTTCAGAGGTACCAGCAGGTACATGACTTGGGAATTTGGGATATGAGTTCAGCGGTACAAGAGGGTACGTGACTCGATAAGTTGGAAAATTAGGGGGTTGAGTTCAGTGGTACCAGCGGGCACATAACTCGACAATCCATGAATGTTAGAATCAAAGTGTAAGTTCAGAGGTACCAGCAGGTACATGACTTGGGGAATTTGGGATATAAGTTCAGCGGTACAAGAGGATACGCCTGCCTAAGAAAGGTCGTCAGAGGTCTATCGGAGGGATTGAGCTTCTCTGTTTGGGATTGACCGACTCTCGACAATCTGATGGTAAGTGGCCCTGTCGTGGGTCTCGGTACCTGGCCGGACCTTGGCAGCCAGATTCTCAACTGCTCTTCCTGTGCCGAGAGGCTGATCGCGTCCTTACGCAGCATAGCCGTAAGGGGTGCGGAATTGCCTGGTTTGCGAGCCTGGAGGTGGATTGTCAGAGGTTCTTCTGATCCCGTGGTTGCTTCAACATCAGTTTGCTTATTTCCTCCTTCAAGGTGCCTCTTCGACTTTTCGTATAGGCAGGAGTCCGAGTAATAAGATTCGACCCCTTTAAAGGGATCGATGTCAGCAAATTCTGTCCTCACGAAGCCGTGCTTGTCGACATATTTGAAGCATTGGTGTAGCGTGGAAGGCACGATCATGTAATCGTGTATCCAAGGGCGCCCCAAAAGGATGTTGTATGAAGTGTCGGCATCTATGACGTAGCAAGTGACTTCTGATTGGAGATCGCCAATCTGACATTTCAGACGGATCTTCCCGATTGGGTAGCTCCGGCCCGAATTGAACCCGCTGATGGCGGTATTTGTAGGGGTCAGGCGATGCATCGGGATGCAAAGATGATGCAGTAGTCCTTTTGGAATGATGCTTATGGAAGACCCGGGGTCAATGTGCATCAGGTCCACCTTTATGTCGCCGATGTAGCCTGTGTGGTATAATGGGCGATCGTGTAGATTAGTCTTGATGAGCATGTCTTGTGGAGTGAAGACGATGTTGGGCATTGCTCCCGTACAGGCACTGTCTTGGAGGTCTGCGGGCTGATTTTCTTACGTGAGGTTGACCTGAGCCAGGTACGCGTCGGCATTTTGAAGTGCATCGCTCAAAGCTGTGCGGACATCCTTCGAGAGCCTCAGGAGTTCATATAAGGACAATTTGGCCGGTGTATTGGCCAATTGTGCCAAGATATCGAAGTTGTAGGGCCTCTCCAGCCCCTGAGATGTTTCCTTTCGAAGGGATTTGTCGAAGCGAGTCTTCTTCGGCCTAGGCTTGTCGGTCGTTGAAGGCTGAGCCGGTCCCGGAGCATCCGTGGTAGTGGGCGGATGATCATCAGTCGAGTTTTCAGCCACAGGTTGAGATTGTGCTCCGGATCGAGTAACAACGGCCGTGACTTCCTCTTCATCTGCTGAGGTGGTACGACAGGATCTGACTTTTCCACTTTTCTTTTTAGAAGATGGAGTGGACTGAGTTACCTCGTGGACTAGGTCCGGATGGACCCACATGATTTCCCCTTGTGACGTGGTGGGGTACTAGACCAGAAGCTTGAGTAGGCAGGAGATTAGCAATCTCCATCGTTGCCAAAGGGATGGGTATAACCCCGTCCTGGGTCTCTGTTGGAGGGAAGCTGCCGAATTGTACGGATACCATATTGGCTGCCACGGTTACCTCCTCGAAATCGATGGCCAGAGCGTTCGAATCGATGAGGTTCTGGATATATCGTTTCAGTTGGTAGCAGTCGTGCGTAGCATGGTGGACGTAGCGGTGGTAATGGCAGAACTTTGGGTTCTCCAGATCAGCCGACCGAGGCTCCCGTCTTGGTAGAGGAAGCTGAATCCTATCTCCTTGTATGAGCATGTCCAAGATAGGCTTGACGTGACCGTCTTCAAAAGAGTAAGTGATTTGAGGCCATTGTTTGTCCGCAGGTTGCGACTCAGGCTTCTGGGCTGTATCGGCCACCATAGCCTGCTTGCCTCTGTTGTCCCGGTTGTTGGAGGGGCTACCCCCATTGTCGTTGGTGGTGCTGGGACGCTTGCCCTTGTTCTCTCCCTCTGAGATATGTAATCCCAGTTGGCGAGCCTTCTTTAATCGTTCTTCGGCACTTGTAGCATAATGATAAAATCCTTCCAGTCCTTGAATTGACTCTCGCCCATCCAGAGACTGATTGTTGGGAGTAGTCTCATTTGGCAAATTTCGATCAAGGAAGAGTCCGGGTTGCCAGATGGTAACTTCATTGCGGTTTGACGAAACTGCTCAATGTAATTCCTCGTCAGCTTTCTCTCCTTGAGTGACGTCCATGAGGGTAGACATCGTGACGTCCTGTCCTACCTCATAGAACCTCTCCAAGAACAAGCGTTTGAAGCCAGCGAAGAAATGAATGCAATTGTCCGGCAGGTTGCGGTACCAATCGAAGGCAACTCCTTCCAATGCCCCAATGAATAACCGTGTGAGGATAGCGTCATCATGGGACAGATGGTCGGTAGTGACCTCAAAGTAAGTGATGTACCGACTTGCTGAAGTCTTGCCATAATATGGGTTGATATTGAACGGCTTATATCTTAGTGGAAAGGGAACATCCCTCCATTCAGCAGGATATGGTTGCCGTATCCTGAGGTCTTGAGAGTTTTCTCGGGCATGGAACATTGCTCGGAGCTCCTGAACCTCTCTTCTTACTTTTCGGGCCTCATCTGTCGTGGTAGGGGCCGTTATCTCGGGAGGATTATTGCCCGGTTTCGGTGCCGCTGAATTTGAATCTACGTTGATTGCGGGACCCGTGTTTGTCTGGCCAGGTGTCACCCCTGCAGATTAGGAAGCGCCACTTTGATCTCGTCTACAGACTTGACCAAGGCGTGTAATATGGCCTCCAAAGTGTCGATGCGCTGGCGATCACCGGAACTGCCTTGATTGCTGTCTGTCATGAACACCGTCTTCACATGAGGAGTGACAGAAGTAGTGGTGGAGGATGTACCCTCCGAGTCGTACCCATGCATCGAGAAATCATCAGGATATATAGGGATGTTCTCTTCAGGTTCGGACTCGGAAGGAACACTACCCCCAGCTTCGGAGCTTGCTTCGTCTAGGATGTCCTTGGGGACGTCGGTATCTGTTGTATCCGTCGGAGGATTTGCTTCCTCCAGTCCGTATTCCTGAAATGTCGAATTGTCGTGGATGTTTGGAGGAGTGCTACCCCCAGTTCCGACAACCCCCAATATTGCAGACGACGAACTTCCTACTGCAGCAGTTTTTGTCTTCGAACGGGTGTGTTGAAATACTCCAATGGAGGATAACCCTTTAGACGACGGTTTCTTAGCTGCAGTAGTTGACACCTTTGGGCTGGAGATGCTCGTTTTCTTCCTCTTCCCTTGGCGAAAACTTTCTATGCGGACTTGCTGGAGACAACAGGAGGTGCCTCATCTTCTGAGCTCGGGTGATGTAGTCTTTGGAAGACGGATGGCCGGTCTTCCGTCACCGCCGCGTTGCTGCAACAGCAGTTGACGATGATCTGGGTGCATTGATGTCCGTATGAGGGCTCTTTACACCCGAAGCTCCTTCTCTTTCCTTGCGTTTGTGGAGGATAACCTCACGCAGGTCAGAGGAACCACTTTGTCTGTTTGCCGCCGGGGGCTGGACTTGAGTGGTTTTATACAACTTCCCATCAGAGGCCCGTGTGATAATCAGCGGGATGCCCCGATAGTCAGAGGTTGGGGCAGTCGTGGACTTGATGAGCCCGCGCTGCCTTAGACTTCCTCCTTTTAGCGCTTGTGGGTGCGTAATAGGAGGAGTCTAAGTCGAATACCACAGAGTCTGGATTATCATCCAGAGAATGATCAGAGTCAGGACCGCATGAAAGCCGGTCAAAGACTGATCGAGAGAAGCGTGGGACGGATGCTATGCGGCTAGTATTGGGTACCGTGCAGGCTGTCTGCATGCGTCTGTCTTTTGTTGTAGGATGAGTCTTTATGCGGCTAGGAGTCACGACCGTGCGGGCTGACCGCATGCGGTTGGCATCTGTGGCCGCATGGGTTTTCTGCAAGCGATTGACTTTAATAGCCGCATGAGTCTCATCCGTGCGGTTGGCAACTGTAGCCGCATAAGTTATGCGGCTGACAGATGTGGTCGCATGAGTTTTCTTTATGCGGTCGGTGGTTGTAGCCGCATGGGCTTTCTTCCTGCGGCTAATACTCTTCTGCGGCTCGGATCGCGTAGAGTTCCTCTTTGCCCCTGCAAGTCCAGCATTATAGTGTTTTCTTCTGCCGGACTTGGGGACAGCAGAGTTCTCTACGGTCTGAAGTGGGGCCGCATGGGAGTCTTTCTCGCCATCTTGAGCAATAGAGAGCACCCCATCAAGGGCTTGCGGAGGAGCAAATGATTTTGGCCTCCACTCTTTGCAAGCCTTTATGGTGCGGGTGCGCTTCTGGACCGGGCCAGTGCTACCTTCAGAGAGCATCTCTTCGAATGCCTGTTGGTCGAAGCGTACGACCATCTTCTGTTGTATAGAGCCAAGTTTGGCTGCGTCCGATTGCATCACCAACTCCTCAGCCATGGAGAAGTTAGTCTCCAGCAGAGTCGCCATCGTGTTTGCCATTGATTGTAAAAGTACAGAACAATTATCGGAGGACTGAACTTAGTACTCACAATACAAACTCGCTCGTACAAAGAAAGCCTAGGGACGAAAACCTAGGTACAGCAGTCTAAGTACGATTGTTTATTTTAGATTCTGGGGGGGTGACAATAGAGGCTCGGGAAAGCGACGGCCGCTCTGCCTTACTTCCTTGGACGATCGGTACGCAGCTTTGACTCGGGGAAGACCTGCTTGGTCGTTGACGAAGAAATGCCTTCTTGCTCTCTCTCTGATTGCTCTCCTGGCTTCTCTCTCTCTGTGTATATTCTCTCTCTGACTGTGGGGGGAAGTCCCTCTGTGTATACGTATTCTTCTTTTGTTCTTCTTTTTTTGTATATCTCTCTATATATTACAAGGAAAAGGCACCTTGCTATTTATAATAGTGGGATGTGATCGCTAGGGTTGCCAATGATTAGCTCTTGGAGATGGCGGCGGCCTAGGGATTGATCAATCCAGGCCGTTCATTTCTGATTGTGACGAATCAGAACCATTAAGGGTAGATTACACCAAATCCCCATTAGCAATTAATGTTGATTGGCATAAATCTTCCTTATAATGATTCTCTAATATCTGTGAATAAATTAAATTTATTCTCCTGCCACGTGCCCCAGATCGTTGGGATTCGACCCGATCTTGGATTGCCATAAATCTGGGAGATTGACCGGCTGAGGACACGTGTCCTGAGAGCCAATGGTGAGACTGGAACCGCATGCAGATTGGGCCGCATGAGATTTGGGCCGCATAAATTTTGGGCCGCATAAGACTTGGGACACGTGTCAGGGCTGTCTGGGCAGTGGCCCCCTCCTTCAGACTTCTGAACCATATGATGAGCCGCATGAACCGCATAATGGTGTGTCTGCTTGAGCCGCATGGGCATGATCTTCTTGAGCCGCATAGGGATGATTCCACTCGAGCCGCATGGGACAACTTCACTCTGAACCGCATGGGAAGTCTCCACTTCGAGCCGCATAAGCACACCCACGTGGCAGGGCCATGTGGCATTTTGTTGCTCTCGGGGGATCGTGTCAGAGATTTCTTTCTCTTCCCTAGAGATTCATCATCATGACAGAGTCATAATTACCTGCTTTGGTGTCAGGTCTGTCAACTTTTCAGAGGGGTCAGCCGTCAAAGCAATTAATGCTGCATGGATCGGAGGGGAGCACTGTCACGCCACATGTCTTCTGAACCGCATGGAATGCCTCCGGCCGCATAGCTCCTTATGCCGCATGACTCCCTGAGCCGCATGCGTTTTCTGAGCCGCATGGGTCTATTTCTTTAGTATTTTCCATGCTTCTACAGTCAATACGTGCCCGCGTAGAATGTAAAAATACGCTCACGTCAATACGTGCCAGCGTAAAATATTAAATACGCTCATATCTATATGTGCCAGTGTAAAAATAACATACGCTCACGTCTATATGTGACAGCGTAAAACATAAAATACGCTCACATCTAAACGTGCCAGCGTAAAATTTAAAATATGCTCACATTTATATGCCAACGTGAAATATGCAAGTGATAAGACTTTGCGTAAAAATAATCAATTTTAAAAACAGAGAACTTTAATTTTAATTTTAATCAACTTAACTTCTACGTAAGCGTAAAGTTTTGCATAGTCATGCTCTATAATACAAAGTCTTTAATTTTTATTCAGAATAAGTCATCTGCGTGAAATTCAAATTAGATTTTTACTAACTTGATTCTTTTTTTTTGGCAGTGGACTTGCAAATTCATCCTCTTACAGAAATATTCGGCTCACCAGCTGGTATGGTGGGCTCAAACTACTTGGAGAATTTGTCCCATATGGAATTCCCTCAATCAGATCCACAATACCCTGAAGGGAGACAACAGCTAATAGCTGCTCAAGGAGACAGGATGCTACTATCATGATGAATGGAGAATTGCTGGTGTCGCTAGATGGCCAGCAATTTTTAAAGCTAGCCTTCATGTTCGGGGATGCTATAGATTTCCAATCACAAACCAACCCCAAGAAGGAGGCTTGGGTATTTAAATTTGGAGATAGGACGATGTATCTCCCAGACATGGCAAGGGATTATCCCCTATCCTCATTCATTCAAGCTACTCATCCAAGACAGATACTGTGGAACCTGACTCCCAGCAGTTATGGTAGACCGGGCAGAATTATTTCAAGAGGGATGGGGCCAACGAAATGGGCTACCACATAGTACTCCTAGTGGTGGTGTCGTCCCTTTCTCCGGTCTACTACCTGGATTCACACCGAACGAAGATTCAGCTCTGATCCAACCGGTGCAGACCCCAATGTTCATCAACAAGTTTATGAAGGCCTCAGTATTATATCCCCAGGCCAACCCTAGGCTACCAGGGTGGCTGACTCCTTATAATCAGAATTGGATCCAACTTAGTGCTTGGATTATGAAGAACTTCAAGACAGATCTGGAAGCCATTGGCCTTTATGAAGCAGTAGTCTCCACGAGTCAGGGTATACCAATGAACAGTAACCTGTTCTTGGCTTTGATGGAGTTGTATATCAGTTCAATAGGGACTTTTGCAACCCCACTAGGTGAGATGGGTTTTGCCCTGCACGAGATGCAATTCATCTCTAAGCTGTCGATGGGTGAAGCTCCATATGAAGAGTATGTTCCCTCTAACCGGGAACTAGCAGAAATCAGAGAGAAAAATCCTCAATTAGTTGAGGTCTACCAAGAACTGATGTGCCATTACCTGATTTGCACCACTATGTATGAAAGTGGGTCGCATTTGACATATACTAATAAATGGATAACCTATTTATTCTGCCACGAGAATAGGATATCCAAGAACGACAAGGGGAGATTCCAAAAAAATAAGGCTACAACCATCAACTCTTGTTCAATAATTCCTTCAGATTTGATCCATAGTTTGATGATCACACATAAGTCTTCGGACCAGTATCTAACCACTAAGACTGGAGACATCCCTGCGGGGACTGAAACCTTGAGCTATCTGAGGCATGGCAGTCAAAAGATCTCAAGGGAAGCCTTGCTGGCAGGCTTTCTTTCTCAGTAGCTGCGGAGATGGGTCGTGCCAGGGATTAGCACAGCTGACAGAATTCACCGAAACGTAATGTTGCCGGCAGTATGTTTGGTGTTCAAGGTCAGAATCAACCTACTATCGTCAATGGTGTGTCGAATAAATGCAGGTTTGTGGACCTTTGGTGATGAACTAATCAACAATGCTCCTCACTGAAAAGAATTCCCTAGGGTAGAGATGCCCTATACTTATCTGATAGGCCGGCTATTGCATCATAACTACAGTTTGTTGCCACCAGGCCCTGGAGATAATGCGGAGGTCTTCCTCTAGAAATTCAATAAAACCACGTGGGCTGTAACTATAGTGGCAGACACCCGGGCAACACTCAACTATTCCCATGGGTGGAACATTTTTGGTACAAGACCACCAGTCACATCTGACTGTTTTGGCATACAATTTGAAGATATAGGTGAAGGGAGGACTTCATTATCTGCGCCAGTTTTTAAATGGCTAATATGCATCAGACCCTCACATCTGATGTATAGGAATGAAGACAACTGTAAGTTCGAGCCGTATCTGCCCAGTCGGTTCGCTCGTCAGTTTGGATATGACCAACTTCACGTTGGTAATCCCTCCACCAGCTTCTACCATTATGGGAAGTTAATTGATTGTCAACCCCTTGACCAAAAATTTTCTCGAATTTATTAAATTGAAACCCATTTTTATTTTGTCTCATATATATGTTATGGGTATACTTTTGTTTTTGCATTAAATACCAATAGAGGATCAATTGGTAATAAATCCTTTGGCAGGGACCTAAATATGAACTTTTCAAATTTAAACAGGATATGTCCCATACTCCTGAAAATAGTCGAACACATGGATGAGGTCTCAAAACAGCAGAGGATAAAGCAGGATTCAGAATTTGAATAATTCAAATTCCTCTCGAATCCATCTATACTACCTATATATATACATTCTATTGCGTTTTTCCCCTTGCAAACCCTAATAACCCCCTCTCGAGCACATCTCCAGAGCAGTACAACCAAGGAAGGACTGAGGAACCATCCGATCCTTGCTACTGCATCACAGGTATTCCTATATTCCCATTGGTCCATCTGGGCTTCTAATGTTCGAAATAATGCCTAAAAGAATTTAGTTTTGATACCTGGTACAGAACTAGGAGGGGATAACTGGTTTTAGTACCTATACATAATCGAGAGAAGCATGTGTATTACATCAGGAATTAGCATATGTGTATCAAGAACCATCAAGAGATGTAGTATAGGTATGAAGCAGTTTCCTGATCAAGTGCAAAAGGACCTATTGCATCCAGGGTACATGCAAGTACCTTAGAATATATTTAGCATAGTGTGTCTGTTGCATTATAGAAGTTTTGTACCAATAAGACATCATCTTGTATAGGTTAGCCTAGGGATAACAAGGCTTTGTCTTAGCCAACACCCATCAGAAGATCAAAGGTACTTGGGTGAGGTAAGTACAGGTGTTTGACACATACATGACTGATTTAGGGGTACACCAGATATCCAGGAATAGACATAGGCAGGCAGTAGCTAACTATGATCCTCTGTTCAGTAGGTATATGTATGTGTCCAATGAATACTGACTTGTTAGAGTCCATCCTGTGTTACATCAGAGCTGATGTATTGGTTTCTTTTGTCCTAGTCAAACTGATAGGTTAGATTTTCACCCATCAATCGAATTCACCATAGTTGAAGTATGGGACCACAGAAATTTGGGTGGCTGCAAGTCTGTGTAGCAGAGCATAGGCAATAAGGTTAGTATATTTCCTTTATGTCTCAGTTTGTACCAGTAGCAAGCCATCATATGAAATTACTTCCTATTGCCCACTAATTATACAGACTTTCTCTTGCATCAAAATGAAATAGATACTTTAGATGTCCCTCCTGTAGCAGATGATATTGGTAGATTAAAGATCTCAGTATGGGCTATCATGCCAGCTACCCTTATGTATTCCAAGGGTTAGTACAACAGTAGTCTTATCAAACCAGTCCACCTGTGAAGAATCTGCTGTATTCAATATCAAGCCAACCAAGTACATAATACTTGGTGTATCATGAAAGACCTGACCTGATATAAGTACCAGTAATGGGAATAGTATAGGTTATGGTCACAGGACAGTAGGTTGAGGCTGTATGGAAGGATCATGACAACTGAGTTGTCCTTAGAGTTAAACACATGACTGTAGGAGATTGTTGGGTAAAGGAAGTGAGGCACAGAGTGTATGCAACAAGAGTGCTATAGTTTCATGGTGGAGTACAAATGGGAACATCTGTATGCATCCCCTACTCATGCTCGGGTCTTTAGTAGCCTCCATGCTTGGGTCCATATATGGCTCTGATACCACATGGGTAGTTTTCTTCCGAGAAGTCCCTGCAAAGTATCGGGGATCAGTTTTCCTGTAGTATCAGTAGGAAGTCGATGAGACCTTGGTATCGAGTGTAGGCTAAGTATTGGAAATTGGTACTTGATAACTAATTCAAAGTTTTAAGTATCGAAAGGATACTTGGTACCATATGAAAGCTATAGCAGCATTCCTTATATGACAGTTGCATAACACCTTATATTGAGTTTTCTATATTCATGTGATGCATTTAAGGTCCACACTATGAACAGAGTTCTTCAGGTTGTAGTACTTTCTACTCCACTTACCATGCTATGTTGCACGATTGGTTATTTAGCAATTACCTATATTGACTACTTAGAGCTCTGTTTCCATCAAATTTAGAATGGGATTTGGCTTTCATATTCCTGAAGTCCACCCTACTGTTCAGGAGCTAGGTACCTGTGCTCTAAAAATGGTGTCAAGGGTGGTATCAGTTAGGAACTTGGGAATTTCTAGGTGGTGTGTATGGGACATGGATGAATACCATAGAGTATTAGGATAAGTCCAATTCACATATTGTATAGTCCTATTTTGTACCGTCCAGTCCACATGAATACTGGGTAATCCTACAATAGTATTATGAGGTGCAATTTCATGTAGCTTGGTAACTGACAAGTAGCTTTCTGATCTCATCTCTAATGACATTGGGTTTCAGTCAAATGCTATGATTGGATTACAAATTAGATACCTGCTCTCTTCTCTTAACTGCCAATAGACAAAATGTTTTGTTAGCAAGGCAGTAGAGAGAGAACTCTTTGAAAATAAACAATATGCATTTGCAGTCCTTAATTGTCAGTTGAAAATTAAGCAGTATGTAGAGATGGCAGGCAACAACTTCCTACTGACTTGTCTTGATAACTCATGAGCCTTTCGGGAGGTGATTTTATGATGGAGTCGCAGCCTTAAATTTTCTACGTTTTACCCAGCTTCTTTGCTTTACAGAATACTTGCAAGTCTTCTCCTTGAGAATTCTTATTATTGAGTGTACTCTTCATTCTGTGTGCAAGTTAAAAGCTATCTAGCTAGCAGGTACTAATGTAGTAATGTGGGAACCATAGTCCAACAGTTAGGCCGTAGCCAGTCTTCTAGATGAAATTGTTAACATAAGAAAATATTTTCGAGTAGAAAACCATATCAGATTGATCTAGCCCTCAAACAACTGTTCCTGAGTTAAAAGACACATGGGAATAAGAGTACCACTAGTAGGGTATTACCTAGGATAGGTATTGGCATTCCATTTGGGTTAAGGTTTAAGTAGGCATATCCTACATGGTAATGTTAGGCTAAGGTTAGCTAAATTTGGGTATTTAGGTAGGTACTGTTTTGATATAAGTAAACTTGACATAGAATGACCAAGGTTGACCAAGGTTGACTAATTTGACCGAAAGTCAACCTTGAGTTGATATTTGACCTATAATTGACCTAGAGTCTTAATCACCAAGTAGATAGGCTCATTTGTACTCTCTAAATTGTAATTTGATTTTATTAATTTATAAATAGGTTATTTGGGCCTTGACTCAGTACATTGACCCGTACCACAGCTAAGGACCACAGGCAAGTATACCTTGCCTTCCTCTACAGTTTTATTTACATGCATTTCCTTTCATTTTTCAGTCATTTGATTGTTTATGGACATGTGCTTTTCGTGTTATTTCTGTGGAGTTGTTTTTATTGCATATAGCCGTGTTCATGTTTGGCCTTACGTTTCACATTTGGAGTTTCTCACCAATACCTTGCTTGAGTCGTATCATAGAACAAGTGCGTGTAGTGAATTGCCATAGCCTTGATTATCGTTTTACACAACCAGAGAGTCCACACTCGGGACGAGGGTGTTTGTCGTGATCATTGGCACCAGAGATTCCACACTCGGGACGAGGGTTGACCAATTGCACCAGAGAGTCCACACACGGGACGAGGGTGCCTTGCCGTGAGCTAACCAGAGAGTCCACACTCGGGACGAGGGTTAGTGCTTAGTTCAAACCAGAGAGTCCACACTCGGGACGAGGGTTTGGTTTCTTCCATTGATCTCATGATTTTGTTCATCCGGCAGTTCATTTATACGTAGTTGTTCTAGTGTTAGTGTTCGTGTTCTAGTGTTCGTGTTCGTGTCCGTGTGTTCATGTTCGTGTTCGTGTTCGTAGTCATTTGTCTTGTTCTTGTTCTTTCTTGTTTATTTCTTGCGCTTGATAAAACTGCTAGATAGGCATGTATTATGTATCTTGCTATGTCCTCTAAGGACCTGATGATCTCCTCAGGTTAGCCAAGTTTGAGTCAGGAGCAGACGAGTGGATTTGAGTTAGCTTCAGTTCACGGCGCTTTGCAGTTGAGGTTACTTTGTTAGCAGGTTGTACTCAGTTGGTTCATTTAATGGATTTCTCTATTTTTTCGTCTACTGGTAGTGGATTTGTGTCCACCGAACGTGACATTGATTTTAGATACATTCAGTTTATATTCATTATTGCTTAGTTTTATGGATATTCATTGATCTTGATTGTGTCTTGATTATTCTGTGGATGAGATGTAGATTTTTCCTGTGATTATAGATTCAGTGACTTGTGAGTATAGACAGCGTTCTACCGCCGACACTGCGGCGTAGGCTGGGCTTGGACACGCTTCGTATCCGAAAGGCGGGTGCGGGTCGTGACATTGATGGTACAAGAGCATGGAGGTACTTTAGCACTACATGTACCGGTGCTAGATTTCGGGTATCAACTGCTACAAGTACAACCGAGCTATACTTCATACGTATGCTCGCTTTTATGCATCCATTCACTCCTTCGCGAATGATTACAATATGAAAGGGAGTCTTAGATGGGCTAAGGAAGGAAACATCGAAGAACCAGTCAGGGTTCCATCGGACATAACCGATGATATTGCTGTTCCAGACGAGTACCTGGAAGTGATTCCTGCAGGAGTTGGGGAACCAACCGCAGGACCAATTATCATCTCCAAAACCCGGAAGCGGAAGTCAAGTACAACTGTTACCCTTCAGGAGAAAAGAAGAAGGACACTGTTAAAGGGCCTTCTAGACAGAGAGCCGCTACTCCAGAGAGCGAAACTCCTGTCGAGGAGCCTCAATACATTGCATCTTCTTCAGTTCATCCTGGAGAAGGGTCCTCAGCATCTCAGCCCGCAGCAACAACAGAAGCTATGGGGTTCCTATCTCCTGGATGCCTCAGCACTTCTGCACATCTGACTTCTCTCCAAAAGGTGCAAACTATTGAGGATACTGCCACGATTCGTGCTAATGATCCAGAGCCCATCCCATCAGATGAACCGGCTATTGACTTCGATGATGATGACTGGGATCAGGATTACGACTCGCTCTTAGCACGTCCTGCACCTACTCCAGGTAAATATAATTTACACAAAATCTATATAAGATTATATATTATAATTTTGTATATTAACTTATTTTGCTTAATTTTTGTAGGTTTCATCACTACAGTAAAGCCTGTGGCTCCTCCTCCTTCTCAGAAAACTATTCCAATGGAGTCTGAAGGAGAGAGTTCTTCTTCAGAAGAAGATACTGTCCAAGAGGAATGTTCCCCATCCACAGAGATACAATAAAAGCCTATGGTAGAGGCTCAGTTAGAATTGCCTTCTCTTGCTGAAAATAGAGAAGAAGAATTAACTGCAGAAGAACCAACTGCAGATGAAGAAGTAGCTGCTGCAGAAGAAACAACCTTCAATGAAGAAACAGTTGTAGAAGAATCAACTGCAACTGAAGTATTCCCAGAGCTTGAAGAGCCGGTAGCCAATGAAGGTGATGAAGATATGGTCAACTCATCAACTGAAGTTGGAGACGTAATAGCATCCTCCGTTATTGCTACTGATCCAGCACAAGTTTCTGAGAAGACAGTGTCTGAACCGGAGTCAGTTACAATGATCACCATTCCTTCCACAACAATCACCGCCACCGAAACTCAAGTAGTTTCAGCTCAAAAAATGGCTGGAGCAATGATATCCAAAAGAGTGCTAAAGATATGGCCTCTAAAGCTCCTGGGGATCAGTTAGCCATGGTAGCAGTATCAACAATGGCTTTAACTCAACTTGCTACCAAGGCAACAACAATATCCACTCCTAGCCTTCAGATGAGAGACTTGGTAGACATTGCTGCCACCACAAGCTCGAATGCAGAAATGAATCTTCTAGTTGAGATTTATACAGAAACTTTCTACAAAACCCTGGCGGCTCTGATCAAGATGGTCTTGAAGAAGGGTCTTAATTATGAAAGCTTAAAGGCTGCGATTGCTCTCACGATCAGAAATATTGCTATGTTCAATGACACTGAGAGAGCAGCGGTACTGGAGAAGGTAGTAGAGGGACATGAACAGCCTGTTAGAGAATATCTAAGGCTGTCAAGTAAAACTATTGAAAGTCTCATCCAAACCGAGTATAATGCTTTGTCAGCTGAATACATCGCTCGGGAGACTACTTTCAATGAATCTCTCCAAAACTATAGCAGCGAAGTTGCCAGGGAGAAAGCTTTACTGAATGAAACTAAACCTCTGCGGATGCATAAAGAAGCCTATGAGACTTCAAACATGAGAATTCATCAGCAAGATGATAGAATTCGTGAAGTTGAGGCAGAGTTTGTTCGCTTGAAGGCAGAAAGAAAGCAGATGATTGCAGATAGAGACCAACATCTGATGCAGAGCTCAATTTTGGAAGAGAAGGTTTTCGATGTTGAAGCTGTCATTAAAACCCCTGATGATGCCAAGGATAAAATGATAGCTACTTTCGCCGAATTCTCCCATCTTTGTACTCCAGAAACTCGACGCACCATAGCTACTGCAACTGTGCTGAGCTCTCGTGAGAAGCGTCTAGCAGAGCTGCAAAAACTGCTCGAAGGTGTATCTGCTCCGCCTTAGGCATTTTTGTATTTAATATAGAATTTTGTATTCTTCTGTCTTTTTCATTCTGTAATATTTTCATGAAATGAATAAAATATTTGTTTTGTGACCCTATCATTTATTTTGAAGTTAAACAATAGGTATGAGATAGAAAATACTTATCAGAGGTAATATGGACATGACAAGTCTTCTAAACTCAATAAATTATATCTATCCAGAGGTAATGTAGACATGATAGATAATGAATCTTGTTTTCTTTTTAGAGTGTACAATACTATCAGAGGTAATATGAACGTGACAGATCGTAACAACTAAAAAAAAATATTACTATCTATTCAGAGGCCATATGGACATGATAGATAAGAAAATAAGTAGACTTAATATTTATCCAGATGTCATGAGAACATGATAAATAATAAATCTTTTTTTAATCAGCTGGTAAGACAGAAGATCAAAATTCTCTTTTAGGAGACAAATAATCAGCTTAACCAAACATTGGTAGCTGGGGAATAAAGAAAAAATTCAGACATAATATTT
The DNA here is from genome assembly GCA_029216955.1 of Iris pallida. Taxonomy (NCBI): domain Eukaryota; kingdom Viridiplantae; phylum Streptophyta; class Magnoliopsida; order Asparagales; family Iridaceae; genus Iris; species Iris pallida. The sequence continues at coordinate 27,504 of JANAVB010025526.1, forward strand.
CTTCAAGAATTTACCATTAATTGTCATCATGAGCAAATCTCTATTAGGTTTAGACAACCTATAGGCACCATTGGAGAACACTATCTCGACTACATACGGACCTTCCCATTTTGCATGGAATTTCCCTTTGCTCTTATGAGTCATCACCATCGGTCTTCGGACAGCTAGAACTAGCTTACCGACTTTGAATACCCTCTCTTTAACTTTACGATTGAAAGCTCGAGATATGCGGGCTTGATATAGCTCAATGTGTTGTTGCGCTTGAAGACGCTTCTCGTCCAATCCTTCAAGTTCTTGGAGTCGTAAGCGATCATTATTTTCTGAGGTTAGCTCATTAGCAATGGCTATTCTAAGAGATAGGATTTGGATTTCCAATGGAAGAACAACCTCACATCCGTAAACCAGTGAGAATGGTGTAAAACCAGTAGAAGTTCGGACTGTCGTTCGGTAAGTCCATAAACATTCTCCAAGTTTCTCATTCCAATCATGTTTATTAGAAGAGACAAACTTTTTGAGAAGTTTAATAATTGTCTTATTGAAAGCTTCGGCCAAACCGTTAGCAGCTAGATTATAAGCCGTAGAAGCTATATTCTGGATTCGATTCTTATCGAAGAATCGATAAAACGCCTGACTGGCAAATTGTGGTCCATTGTCATGAATTATCCTTCGGGGAATCCCAAAACGATAAATGACATGGTGTTTAATAAAGCTAACCATATTAGATATTTTCACTTCAACAAGGGGAACCGCTTTCGCCCATTTAGAAAAGTAATCGGTTATAAACAAGATAAACCGATATCCCTTGACAGAAGGAGGATTAATCGGACCAATAATATTCATGCCCTAAGCTTCGAAGGGCCAAGAAGCCGCTGTAGGATTTAAGAATTCAGATAGTTGATGAATAAAATTAGCATGAATCTGACATGCTTTACACCGTCTGGCATAATCTACAGCATCTGCTATCATGGAAGGCCAATAATACCCATTCTTCGAATACGGTCATGTAATTTCGGACCCGGTTGATGAGCACCGCAGACACCATCATGAGCTTCACGGAGTATTTGCTTAGCTTCACTCTCAGAAAGACAACGCAAAAAAAGTCCGTCATATAAATGACAATATAACATATGAAAAGAAAATCGTAGTAGAATCGAAATGATCGTCTTTTGATTGATGCAGGTTCTTTTGGATCTTCAGGTAAAATCCCATAGACCACATAATCAATAAACGGACTTCTCCAATCCCTTTGTTGAGAACTTGATTCTGTAGTATAACTTTGTTCGATATACAAA
>JANAVB010025527.1:0-47101 GCA_029216955.1 Iris pallida
GAGTTTGCGGATTCCTGTTTCCATTTCCCTGTAATAGCTATATGGCTATAGCAGTCATTTACAAATAAAAAGAAACATTAGTTGTATTCGTTGTGTTTGTAAGAAAACTATTTTCACAACACATGACTGATCCCCACTTACTTGATATGCTGATTATTAATGCAACTGATGCATTGCTAAATTTGACAGGTGTTTTGCCAAATTTCACCTTAATGATGTTTGCTTTCCAATGATTTCATTACAGTTTACGTTTGGATGGAAACCGAATACTAGAAAAACAAACATACCTATTTATCTTGCATTTTTGTATTAGCATATGTTGTTCATAATAGTGTAATTGTTGTGTTTTACTTCGTTTGTCTACTAAGTGATGATGCTGGATTGTAGTCTGAAAGAGAAGTCTTATGAGTATATTTAGATATCTTGGTTTGATGATGTTGTGAATTTGTTCTGTTACTAGACTGAGTAGTCAAATAGGGTGCAAAAATGAAGTGTTCTATTACTGGGAGTTGCATTTGCTCAGGAACTAACATTTTCGAAAGTGCATAGTATTTTTGTTAGCATCGATGCAAACACCCTTTCCATGTTGATGGACTAAATGGCTTGTTTATGGAGAAGCAGTTCTCTGTTGCGGATTCAGAAGCAGTTCTCTGTTGCGGATTCAAATGACCATAGAGAAAATGTTGTAGAGGTTAACTCTCTCTCATTCTTACTGCTCTTTTGATTCATTATCTTATGATCAACTGTTAACACTTGCAAGTTATCCTCCACGTACAGGCATCGACTTCATTTCAAAACAACTGCATGTCGCTCCCATCATATCGCATATTTGGATCATTCAATGGGCTACACGCAATAAATAGCAGCATGGATCAGTTATTGCAAGAACCTCAATGGCAACATAAAGAACTTGAGCTGTCCTACTGCAAGTATCTGCCCGTCGAACCGTAGACTAGAGAGAGTAGCGCTGATGATTACCAAGATTGGTAGAGGATTCGAAATCAGTTTAACCTAAAATAGCCGTTGGATTCAAATCTCTGCCTCTCATATTGAATCTAAACTTCTGTTCTATCATATGCTCAAAGAGCACAGAGTCAACCCACGACACACTCGAGTCCAACAAGTGTCAGCCCGAGATCGTATTTAGTTACTGTTAAGTATTTGTTAAGTATTAGTAATAGTGGGCTTTAGTCCCACATTGGAAAAGAAAGTAAAGAGAGGAGCTAGACTCAACTATATATATGTAATCTCTCTTCATAATAAAGTTAACATATTATTCTAATCCTACATGGTATCAAAGCCATAAACTATCCTCCTTCCATCTCTTCCACACAAAAAAAAATCCAAACCCTAATCCCCCTCTCCTGCTGCGCTCCCCCCCTGCTGCCACCCCCCCCTCCCCCGGCTGCTCCCTCCAGCCTCCCTCCCGGCTGCTCCCCCCCTCCAGCCCCCCCCCCCCACCTTCTCGGCTGCTCTTCCCCCCCTCCCCCCCTCCCCCCACCCCCCCTCTCCCCCCCCCGCCCCTTTCGCCACCAACCCTAACCTTAGCCCATCCAAACCCTAATCCTAGCCGCCACCATGTTCCTTATTCCACATCCTAACACTAGTCCATCCATCTCCTACAAACCCTAGTCGTGTTCTTTAAAAAAAACGCCGTATTTCGAAAATAGACGGTAGTCAAATGCTTTATTTGCACACCCTCTGCTCCTAGATTACGTCGTCAGGAATTAACAAATATTTTATTTGTTTATCCTACCCCGATCTTCACATCAGGATTTACACAGAGAGTGATCGTGTTTACTCCTGTGTCTTGACGTGTTCACCAGCTACGCAGAGAGTAGGGGTGAGCAACGGTTCGGTTCGGTTCAAACCGAACGAAAAATCTTAAAACCGATTAAACCGAAAACCGACTTTTTGAAAACCGCAAACCGAACCGATTCATACAAACCAAATAAATTCGAACTGAAAAAATATATTCGGTTATTGATCGGTTCAGTTTTAACCGAAGAAGTGGGTGTGTTCTTCTAACACAAAATTTTACACATAATTAACAGTAAAAAATCTATAAAATAGAGAATTGCGGGAAGAAATTAATCCCAAAAAACATAGATGGGGAGTAAAAAAATCTTAGAAGTCGTTCGGGTTTGAGACATGGTGTATTCAAAATTAATCACAGAAAGTGAAAGAAAACAAAGGAAGTATAGTAGAAATTTTACACTAATTTTGGATCCCAGAAAATAAACTAATTTTGATCATCAATGAAATAAATTATAACATAATGTATGATTTTACCATTAATTTTGGAAAGAAATTAACAAATCAAGAGGACAAGAAATTTTTACCAAAAACATAGTTGTAGAACTCGGTGCCGACGCACATGAAGAGGGGCGAGGAAGAGGAGAAGAGCGCCTGGCCTCGCCGTCCCGCCCGATCCCGCCGTCGGCCTTGCCGTCCCCACCGACCCAGCCGCCGGCCACCACGTCCCCATCGACCCCGTCGCCGGCCTCGTATGTTCAATAAGAGAATGGGGAGGAAGAGTTGGCTAGGTTCATTTTTAGATCTCTTTAAGAGTTGAAGATATGCACTGATCTCTTGAAGAGCTGGTAGGGGGAGTGAATGAGAGGCGGCTGGCTGGGAGAGTGAATGAGAGGAGAAAGAAAGATTTAGGGTTTTTTTAAACTTTTATATGAATGGATGGGTAAAATGGTAAATATCCAATCGATTGTCGGTTCGGGTCGGATTCTAAAATCCAAATCCGAAAGTCAAGCCGATAACCGAATTTTTGTATATGTTAAAACCGATATTCGACCCGATTTTGTAAAAACCGACCCGAACCTCTATTTCGGGTCGGTTCGGGTCGGTTTTTGGTTTTAAATTCGAAAATTGCTCACCCGTAGCAGAGAGGAATCTTGTTTACTCCTGTGTACTGTTGTCTTCACTTTACATGTGCGCACCGGTGTTGGCCACGTTGATAGCGCACTCGTAAAGTTGATGTGATTATTGGGATTGGAAAGAACTCGTGACGGTTGCATCCATTTTAAGATAACAGACTCGAAGGCAGATGATGGTGATTCTACTACCAGTGTCAGCAACGCAACGGGCACTGGCACGACGGTCTCTTCGACTTGACTCGTCGATCGTCGATTGGACGGACCAGATGGTTACTTAACATGACGAAAGAAGATTGAGAAAACACTTCGGAGGATGCGGCTGTCTAAACATCTGAGTGACAGCCCTCCGGCAACGACTGATCCCACGTTTGAACAGTGGGAGACGGATGATAGTTGACTGTTTACACTGCTGATGAACTCAATGGAATCGTCTGTCGAGGACATGGTTCAAAACACAGACATGGTCAAGGAGCTATGGGAGGTCCTCGCAACGGCGTTTGATGGAAAACGCGACTTGTCTCGTATGTACGGCTCGGTTGTTGGCATTTATCGAGCAAATCAGGGAGACAAGTCTCATAAGTATCACTTCCGGTCCTTCATAGCTACGATAGATGAAATTGATCGTGTTCTTCCTCTGACGACGGATATCAGTGAAGCTCGATCTCAACGTGAGCAGCTTCATGTTATGGCATATCTTGCCTCTCTCCGTCCTGATGCGGACTCGGCTCGCTCACAGATCATTGCTGGAGCTGAAGTTCCGTCTTTGATGGAGGCCCACTTCCGTGTTCTTCGGGCCGCAAAGGTGGTTGAGACCACCCCGGGGGATGCTCCTGCTGATCGATCTGTCCTTGGTAGTGCTGCTCGTCCTGGCGTTCGTGGTGGACGTGGTGGACGACGAGGTGGCCGGACTTATGGTCGTGATGGCAGGCGAGGCAATGGTGGTCGTGATGGAGAATGACTACGTACATGCTTCCACTGTAGTCAGCAGGGACATTTCCAGTAGCAGTGTCCTAAAGCTCCTGCTGGCAATATTACTTCGGACGCTCTTGATGATAGCGTTCGTTCGGTTCAGATGAGCGTCGATTCTTACACAGATTTTCTTGAGTTTTAAGCTCAACATCGTTGTGAGACATCCACATCCGGATCCACTGCTGGATACTCTGCAGCTTGTTATTCTTAGACATATAGTGAGGATTACTTTGAGACATTCTCTCCGGTTGCCAGAATGACTTCTGTTCGCGTACTATTGGCCTTCGCTGTCACGCTATGACTGGCCATTACTTCAACTGGATGTCAAGAATACATTCTTACACGGGGATCTTGACGAAGAAGTATATGTAGTGCAACCTCCCGGATTCGTTGCAAGGGAGGGTAAAGTATGTCACCTCAAGAAGGCCCTATATGGTCTCAAACAATCACCACGGGCATGGTTTGGTCGATTCACACATGTTGTTACTTAGTTTGGCATGTGTCAATCAAAAAAGGATCATTCGGTATTATACCAACAAATATCAGCTGGAATGATACTACTTGGTGTCTAATGTTGACGACATTGTCATCACGAGGGACGATAGTCAGGGCATTGTAGGACTGAAAAAGTTTGGTAGTGCTGAGCTACTTCTTAGGTGTTGAAGTAACAAGGGGAAAGAAGCACATTGTCATGTCCCAGAGGAAGTATGTATTGGACATACTAAATGATGCTGGAATGATGTAAGCCAAGGGAGCAACGTCGCTGATGGACCCAGGAGAAAAGTTACTTCCTTACAAAGGGACACTGATGACTAATCCAGATCAGTATCGTCGAATAGTGGGAAAGCTCAACTCCTTGGCAGTTATGACTCGTCCAGATATTTCATTTGTTGTTATTGTTGCGCGTAGATTTATGTCTTCTCCACGGATTCCACATTGGCAGGCAGTTCTCAAAATTCTATGTTATGTAGTTCAGAATCCTGAAAAAAGAATTCGCATGGAAAATCAGGGACATAGGAATGTTGAGGGCTTCACTGATACTGACTGTGGTGCAAGTCTAACGGATAGACGATCTACATCGGGTTACGCTGTATATATTGGCGGAAACTTGGTCTCATGGAAAAGCAAGAAGCATAGTGTGATTGCACGATCAAGTTCCGAAGCAGAATATCGAGCTATTGCTCATGACACAGCAGAAGTGCTATATTTGAAACTTCTGCTACAAGAATTAGGAGAAAAAGCATGATCTAGAGCAGTAGACATGTGGTGTAATAACCAGTCTACTATTCATATTTCTACTAATCTTGTATTCCATGAAAGGATGAAGCACATAAGAATCGACATCCACTTTGTACGCGATGAGTATAAGAAGGGAACAATAAAGTTTCGTCATGTGAGGACCGGTGATCAGATAGCTGATATTTTCACAAAGTCTTTGTTGGGTCCTCAGGTTCAATTTCTGTGTAACAAGCTGGACATGATTGACATATATGCTCCAGCTTGAGGAAGGGTGTTAAGTATTAGTAATAGTGGGATTTAGTCCCACATTGGAAAAGAGAGTAAAGAGAGGAGCTAGACTCTCCTATATATATATATATATATATATATATATATATATATATATATATATATATATATATGTAATCCCTCTTCATAATAAAGTTAACCTATTATTCTAATCCTACAGCTACAAACTACAGTCTGCAACCGTGTCCACCATACAATTTATCGGACACAGAACTGCTCATAATCCCAATACCATACACACGGCGTTGATGACCCACCTCATAAGAAATGAATAGAGGGAAGAAAGAAATATACATGTATCCTCAACAAGTTGATATCCAATGCGCTATGTCCGATCCAGTCGATACCGATCTCCTCGTCCATGTTGGACACAGCGAGTCCAAAACTCTCCTATGGAGTAAAGAATCGAGCACCGGATGCTCAAACAAAACAAGAAGGGTTCTAATTTCAATTGATTCATTGAAAGGTTCAGATTTGAGATCAGAAGGAGTTTGTCAACTTTATCAGAAGGACTGATTAGCCTGGCCGCATAAGTAACTTCTTCATTCTATGGCTCAAATTAGTCTGGTTGCTTTTGATATACAATCCGAGGTAGTGAAGATGGGCCGCAGGGGCGTGCGGAGTCTATTATGCGGCTCTTCTTTATGCGGACCAATTTGTCCCAAAGTACTCATGCGGCCAGTTGTGATCCGCATGAACCCCATATTTTTTATGCTTCTACAAGACCCCCTTCAAAGTTTTCAAATTGTAAATTTGGAATACTTTGAATAAGAAGCATGGAAATATGTTACGCCGCAGGGAGTTCTTCGAGTCAAGAGAGACCTTGTGCCGTAGGGAGATCTTGTGCCGCCGGGAGATCCCATTCATACTGCCAGCTGTCACTGCTGCATTTAATGTCTTGATTTAGTTTTGGATTTTGGTCTATTTTCGAGATAAAGTTGATGGTTACTAAGGATAAAATCCCCAAACGTCATCATTATCTTTAATGGACTCGAGAATCGAAACGACGCTCTTTCGAAAACCTTTATAAATATGGGTCATTCGAAGAGAGATTTTTCTCCTTCACTTTCTTCTCCTTCGTCTTTATTGTCCCTGTCACCCTATTTGATCTCGAAGTTCTCATTTCACACTTTTTCTAGTCGGATCACTCGTAGGATTGAAAATAGACTCCACTATATTTCAAAGAGTCAAAGAAGTTTAATTTTTTTAGGATGATTTGCATGCGTCTAAGATTAATATGCGTCACTCTCCTATCACTATCAGTAGGCCTCTGCCTTCTTTGGAAGCTGGCAGGATGGGGGGACCTATGTGGTATAGTACTTTTTTCTATGGTTAGGCGCGCCCTATTTGTCTTTTTGCTCAATTTTTTGCTCAAAAGAGGCGTTTTCGGGGGTCTTGCCTTCGCCATCGTTTTTGCCGTGCGGGAGGCCCTCCTCACTAGCAATTCCCCAGCACTCCTACTGCATTTCATGAATGATGAAGACGGAACCGCGGCAAGCTCGTCTTCTGTCCTAGTTAACCATGGCTCTAAAAGCTTCCAAGTCGACTGATGCTGCAGCCAAAGGGAAGGGACTCGCCTCTCCGTCGAGAGCTGTGGATTCTTCTTCCATTCAACCCGACGTGCAACCTCCTATCAAGGATAAGGACGGTGGGAAGATGACGACTTGATTTTTGAATGGCCATATCGTATATTTTATGCGCCGGCCTGTCAGGCATCGCCTCTGTGCATGAGGCATGATCGATTCATGCCCTATCTCTTTGGACCGCATGTATTCTGTATGATGGGGCCACCTGGGCTGAGCCGCATAAGCGCTACTGGCCCTCATGGATGCCTCATACCTGTGCCGCATGAGCGCTTCATGGCCGAACCGCATGGATGCCTCAAGACTAATCTGCATAAGTGCCTCATGACTGAGCCGCATGAGCACTGTCTAACTTGGACTCCATAAATGCCTCATGATTGGGCCGTATGAGCACTGCATAACAGAACTGTGCAAGTGCCTCAAGACAGATCCGCATAAGTGCCTCATGACTGAACAGCATGAGCACTGTCTAACTTGGACCATATAAATGCCTTATGATTGGGCCGCATGAGCACTGCATAACAAAACTGTGTAAGTGCCTCATGATTGAGCCGCATGAGTGCTGCCTAACAGAACTGTACGATTGAGTCGCATGCGTCTCACATTCTTATGCCGTATGTACATTCCTTATAACTAGGCCGCATAGGTTCTATTTGGCTTGGCCACATAGCTAAAGAATGAATTTTGTTTTCTTCTAACTATATTTCTGCTTCGTCCTATGCAGTGACCTTGCCCACAGCTCCATCGGGGGAACTCTTGATTGGATATGCCCAATCTGCGTTGGGTGTGAGATTTGACCAGATAGTCCAAGATGTGTCAACTCAGATAACCCGAAGTCAACCTGAAGATAGATTGAAGGAGATCCGAAACCAATCCTTCTTCTTTTTTACTTAGCATGATGAACTCTGGGCAACTGAATGGCATTCATCTGAAGCCTATGTTTCTATTCGGAGATGCCTTGATTATTTCAAACCCGAGCATCATAGAGACATCTGAGAGCTGGGACTTCTATTTTCAGGGGGAAAGCGATTCACATACCCCTAATGGAGCGCCACTTCCCCATATCCGGTTTCAATATGGTGCCTTTTGAGAAGAAGATGTTGGATTCTCTAACTCTGGATCAGCGAGGGATCTTCGTGGGCCATATCCGTTTTAATAACCCCACGCGGTCAGTGGTTGCAGTAAGGAAAACAATGAGCTACTCCATTATTGGACTGGCTCCTGGCAATCTCATTAATGAACTGAAGCCCAACATGCTATTCTCCGAGGCTGATACCTTTTTGAATCGGATTACTCACAACGGGTTATACCCTGCAGGAAGATTGTCGTTACTGAACTGGCAGCATCGTTTCCCTCCATGGGTCAATCTGACTTCTTGGATCTTGGAAGAGTATGAGGACACTCTACGACGGATCGGCCTCTATTACGCCATTAGGGGCTCCTGCTATGGCTTATTTATGAACCCGAAGCTGTTTATAGCATTGCTCGAGATGTACAATTGTCGGACTGGGACCTTCTTTACTCCCGGGGGAGAGATGGGGATTGCTCTTCACGAGATGCATGATGTGTCCAAATTGCCCTGGGGAGATGAAGCTTATGAGGAGTGTACCCTGACAAACAAAGAGTTTGAGGAATTAGAACGGCGGTTCCTCGGATTCCTTGCCGTATATCAGGAAGTGCTATGTCACCATAGCACCTGTCAACAAATATCCAAGAAAAAGGATGACAGTTCGGAAGAAAACCTTCCTCATACCAAGTCTTGGATTGGTTATCTTTTTAACCTTAGCGCCTCCGGTCGGGTTGCTGTTAGGAGTCCCCAATCTTTGAAATAAGTGGGTGCTCAGGTGCAAAGCACCAAAAGAGGGCCCACGCTGCTGGTGACAGGTTCGGGAGTCTGAACGACACTTTTAACTATTTTTATCATGATACCCAGCCTCTGTCTGCTAAGGCTATCCTAGCCGGATACCTGATGATATGGCTGAGGGTTTGCGTCATCTCGGCAGTCTCCGGTTCGATTGAGAGGATCAGCCGCAACCTAGTCCTTCCGGCGGTAAAGCTGGTCTTTGGAGACAGTTGGCTCTGCTTCCGGCTATGGTATGCAACATCCATCGGGGTCTTCATATTTTACGTCAAAATTCATCGCTCGTGAACTTACGAAACCCTTCAACAGAATCGAGCTGCCGTATCATTATTTAATTGGGTAGCTGCTGATGCATTGCCCCTCTCTGATGTGACCTGGCCCGGAGGGTAATACGACAAGTAATGATGCCTTCATCTATCACTATCGTGACATGTCCTGGAATTGTACCACTTTTCCTGACTGTTAAGCCGCTCTTGCGCGGGGGGATAGATACTCATTTTTTGTGTTGGTCCCGTCTTTTACTGACGAAGAGATGGGATACGTTCACCTTGATAGTGCTGTTGCGCCCCTGGCCCTATCTGAAAAGCTGTTTCACTGGTCGCAGAGCATCCATCCCTCACATCTAGTGTACCACAACCGCAATGTTGTATACCTAGAGCCATACTTACCCAACTGGTATTCTCGACAATTTGGATATAGCCAATTATATTTGGATAACCCTAAACCTTGTCTGGGTTTCGAGGGGAACGTCCTGGATGGTATTCGGGTCTGGCACTATTATTCGGCGATCCATACCCAGGCCAGCTTCATCCTGCCTGATGTCGGGACTTTGGGGCATATCGCATATATCCTTCGTCATGTGTCCGTGAATGCGCCTCCTAATGACTTCGATCCCCGTACCAGTTTTATTGTCGGTACGAAATTAGAGGAACGACCGAGGGACTCCTGCAAGAGGACGGGGAAGGGGAAAAGGAAAGCTTCCGACTCTGACTCCGACAGCACGGAGGAGGAGGAAGATAACTGCGAAGATCTCCAGCCTTATATATGTCCTTTGGCGATACGCGTGCCTTCCCCTGTATCGAATCCTCCGCGTAAACGAAGCAGGTCTGAACCTCCTGTCACTGATAGACCCTGTTCCCAGAAACGAGTCGAGGAAATGGGTATGATACCGAAGTTAACATAGGGTAAGTTATTTCACGACAAGCCCCAATGTTGTCCTTGGAATGGTATGTGAAGGCTCTCCTTTGCAAGCATCGGAGGAAGCAAACCTTCAATCACCAAATACTTCCCGTGCGTTCCCTCTCTGGGATCTGACCCTTGTGCTGCGAGGTCCTCACAAACTGGTACTGATATAATTACATCCCTGCCCGGAGCAACAGGGGCTGAGGAGCGGGCGTGGATGGTTCGGGCGCCGCTGCTGACCTCACAAGAGATGTCGTGATGCGGAAGGAGCTGAGACTACCTCGATTGATCCCAATCTTTGTCTTCCGCCTCTGGTAAGCTATGTCACATTTTACAAATGAGGAAATTTTTTCACTTCAACTCCATCTTCTTCGGGTCAAGCTGATTGTTGGGTGTTCTGGACCTACAGGATCTGCCTCTCCACTACCGATGGTGGATGTGGTCGCGGAGGACGGGATAGAAGAGGATCCAGGAGCTGACCTGGTACAAGCAAGAAGTGTCACTTCTTCCCTTCCAGCTGAGTTGAGGGGCCTTCCACCATTTTGAGCACAGAAGTCCCGGCTCCTTCAACCTCTTTGGTGGGTGCGGGATCGATTGAAGCTGCCTCTTCCCCGAAGATTGAACTCTCCGCTCTGCCTAGTCTTCAGCTCCTTCAGGCTGCAGAAGGGAAGATTGCTGCCGTGCGGGAGTCTCGTCGCTCGGAGTTTGTTGTTTTTTGGACAGGGTCGTCAAGCTCTCCATGCCTTCTTCTCACACGCCTTCAGCTTCCTTGGCTGATATTCCTTCGACGCCGTCCTCTTTGGTGAATCTAGACGAATGGTCAAGGGATATAGTCGAGAGCTTCTACCGTCATCTAAAACGAGGGGTTGAAGCTACTTCAAGGAGGGGAACTTCATTTGCCGTGGCCCGTCATTGCGCCAAGGCCAAATTGACCTACTAAAGATGCTTTCGGGTGGAGACGGGACGACCGTTCTTCTGGAGGATAAGCTGGCAGAGGCTGATCAGTGCCTAATCCAGTTGCAAAAATTATGGCAATTTGATGTGTCTGCTACAGTGGAACATTAGTGTGCTTTTCTCATAAAAGCCGTAGAAAGTGAAGGCTGTACAGAGACGACCAAGCCCACCTTGGAGAAGGACCTTTATAAGCTGTCTCTTAAATATGACAAGCTAGCCGAGGGGTAGAGATTTGCTTGACTCGTGAGGAGACCACCGTTCGTGCTGGCCGAAACTAACGAACAGCTCCTCCAGCACCAGGCCAAGCTGACATCTCTGGAGACTGAGCTTCAAGCCACGTCAAAGAGAGAGAGAGAGAGAAGATCTACAAGAAGACTAATAAGGTCACACGAGCCTCTGCCGCTCTAGGGGTACACTGAAGAAGTTAGAGGACAATTGTCAGGCTCATGCACATCTTGAGGATGCTGAAAAGCTAACCCAGGAAGCTGAACGCTGAGCCAGACTGAGAATCGAGCGCTCATCTGGACAGTTGGAAGACATTCTTGCCAAACTATGCATTGCTGATGAGTAGTAGCTTTTTTTGAGATGAATCCTATGAATGCAACTGATTTTGAACAAACAGAATACATTCACTCCATTCTTTGTTTGTGGTATTTTGTGGTGCTTGTACTAGAGGGCATAATACAACATTTGTGTTTTGATAAAGGATTCCACTGTGGGACTTTTTGTGGACCTATTGCCGTTTTGTGCATCTGGAGATGCGAGCAATAGATTCGAATGATTTTGTGGACTACTACTCTTTGGTACACCGATGGTGAATAATAGATTAGGATAACTTCTGTGAACCTATTATCCCTTTTTGTGCACTGGTGGTGGTAGGTAATAGATTTGAAACGAAACCTAACAGAGGTAATATGGACGTGATATTTGTAATCTTAACACTGTCTTTTATCCCGGGTTGGGTACATATGCTAAGTCAAGAGACTATCGATATCAGAGGTAATATGGACGTAATACACGATAATCAGGAATAACTTTTGGTGGACCTATTACTCTTCTGTGCACTGGTGGTGTGAGTAATAGATTTTGAGACAAAATCCAACAGAGGTAATATGGACGTGATAGGTTTTGTGGTCTTAACAATATGTCTTTTATCCCGGGTTGGGTACAGGTGTTAAGTCAAGAGACTATCGGTCAGAGGTAATATGGACATGATACACAATAATCAGGACCAGAAAGTTTGCTCAGTGATGACGATAAGATGGGCAGACTCCTGTATGATAAAGCAATAGAGTGGAAGTTCAGAGGTATCATCATACATGAATAGCCACCTAGGGAGATGCGATGTGAATCTACTCGGAGTAAATAGAGTGTGAGTTTAGAGGTACTTGGTGTACATAATTCGATAGCCTGAGAGATTTGATGGTTTGCGGAAGTACAAGCATGTCCTTAGACATAGTATTTTTTAGGAATTTGACGTTTATGGGCATCATGAGCAAGTTTCCATTCTATTTCGCGAGCCGGTATGCGCCGTTGGAGAATACGGTGTCGATGATGTATGGACCCTCCCACTTGGGCTAGAAATTGTCGACGGTTTTGTGAGTCATGACCATCGGTCTGCGAACGGCCAAGACGAGATCGCCTATTTGGAATATCCTCTTCTTGAATTTCTTATTGAAGGCCCGAGAGATGCGTGCTTGATAGAGCTCGATGCTTTGTTGAGCTTGCAAACGCCTCTCGTTTAAAGCTTCTAATTCTTGTAGCCGTCGGCGGTAGTTATCGTCTGACGACAACTGGTAAGTAAGGGCCACACGAAGTGAGGGATCTGAGTCTCGCTCTGTACACCAGAGAGAACGGTGTATTTCTGGTAGCCGTTCGACTCGTAGTACGGTACGCCCATAAGCATTCGCCCAACATTTTATTCCAGTCGCGCTTGTTTGAAGACAAACTTTTTAAGAAGCTTGATTATAGCCTTGTTAAAAGCTTCGGCCAGACCACTAGCTGATGGGTTGTATGCCGTTGAATCCATATTCTGAATTCGGTTCTTGTCACAAAATCATAGAAGGCATGGCTTGCGAACTGCGGACCATTGTCATGAATGATCCTCCTTGGAAGTCCAAAATGGTAAATGACGTGATATTTATGAAACTGATCACGTTTGATGTCTTTACCTCTGCCAGTAGAACAACTTTCGTCCACTTGGAGAAGTAGTCGATGATTGCAAGTATAAACCGGTGCCCTTTGGACGACGACGGGGTGATTGGGCCAATGATGTCTATTTCCCATGCTTCAAATGGCCAAGAGGCCACTGTTGGGTACAAGAATTCGAATGGCAGATGTATGAAATCTGCGTAGATCTGACAAGCCTTATACTTCTTTGCATAATCTACTGCGTCTGCTACCATCGTAGGCCAGTAGTAACCCATCCGACGGAGACAGTCTTGCAACTTTGGGCCCGGTTGGTGAGCCATGTAAATGCCATCGTGAGCCTCGCGTAAGACTTCTTTGGCTTCTATGTTTGACAGACATCTTAACAGTAGTCCATCGTAAGATCGTCGGTATAACATTTTTGTTTCCGTGTCATAAAAGAATCTGAGAGAACGCCTTCTGATTGAAGTTGCTTCTTTCACATTCTCAGGCAGGATTCCGTAGACCGCAAAGTCGATGAACGGGAGTCTCCTATCTTTCATATTATTGGTTATCTGGGCGGAGTAACTCGTATCCAATTGAACGTTATTTTTGGGATAGACCAGCTCATGGCCTATCACGTCGACTAGATGATGAGCATAATTTGGAACCATCAAAGAAGCGTGAGGCCTGCTAGGGCGTTGCCTTCAATATTCTGGAGTCTAGGAACATGTTCTATAAAGAACCCCTCCAAGATTGCTATGATAGCAATTGCAGTCTGATGATAAGGAATCAGGTCCGCGTTACGAACCTCGTACGAGCCTCGAATTTGATTGACAATCAACTGCGAGTCGCCATATGCTTCTAGGTATTCGACTCCCACTTCTTTTGCAAGTCGAAGCCCGATGACCAAGCGTTATATTCGGCTACATTGTTTGAACCTGGTACTGTGAGAGAATATATCCGGTTGACCACCAATCCGGAGGGAGAAATTAACACTATCCCGACTCCAGCAACGATATCACCTTGGGGTTTCCGTTCTTGAGGCACCATCGAAGAACATTCTCCAAACGTATTCGTGTGAAGTCATGTTTGAGTCAATGACTTCGTCTGTGATTTTTTCATAGATTTTGGCTTTTTTGAGCCTGGATGGGCTGCCAGAAAGTCGGCTAAGGCTTGACCTTTGACAGCGTTCTGCGGAACGAAGACTATGTCGTAGGGGGATAACAGTATCGCCCATGTGGCTAGACGAGAACTGAGTGTGCCTGGCTTGGTCATGAGAACCCTGAGGGGGTTAACTCGCGAGACAACATGGTCTTCCCTGACACATAGTGTCGTATTTTCTGAATGGCGAACACCAAGGCAAGGCATTCTTTCTCCATGGCGGTGTACCTATGCTCCGACCCCACCATCATTCGGCTGAGATAATAGATGGCTTATTCATACCCCTCATCATTGTTCTGTGCTAGCAAGGCACCGAGGGACTGTTCCATCGCTCGTACATAGAGCAGAAAAGGCTTTCTGGCAACCGGGGCTACCAGAACCGGCGGATTCGACAGGTATTCTTTAATGTCACTAAAGGCGCGTTGACATTCTTCATTCCATATGAAAGATACGCCTTTCTTCATGAGTTGTGTGAAGGGTTGACATCGCCCTGAGAGGTTAGATATGAACTCCTGATGTAGGCTAGTCTTCCCTGAAGGCCGCGGAGTTCACGGAGGTTCCTTGGCGGACTTATCTCCAGGATTGCCTTTGTCTTATCTGGGTCTATGTGAATGCCCCTGGAAGTAATGACAAAGCCCAAGAACTTTCTGCTAGACATGCCCAAGAAGGACTTAGTGGGATTCATCTTCAAATTGTGCGATCGCATAAGATCGAATATTGTTCTCAAATCGTATAGGTGGTCATCCTTGGAGCGACTTTTGACGGCGATATCGTCAACATAACACTCCACCGTCTTGCACAACTGATCTATGAAGATGACGCTCATAGCTCGTTGATATGTAACACCGACGTTCTTAAGGCCGAAGGGCATGACTGTGTAACAATACACGCCGATTGGTGCTCGAAATGACGTATGCTTTTCATCGTCAGGAGACATTTTGATTTGATTGTATTCTGAAAAGCCATCCATAAAGGACATGCACTCGAAACCACACATATTATCGATCATTATGTCGGTAATGGGAAGAGGGAATTCATCCTTAGGACATGCCGCATTCAGATTGCAAAAGTCGATGCAGATTCGGATCTTCCCGTTCTTCTTGACGACTGGTACTATATTAGCTATCCAATCTGGGTACTGCTCCTCGCGGATGAAATTGCTAGCTATAAGCTTGTTTACTTTCGCTTCAATGGAGTTCATGATGTCTAGACGGAACCGTCGTTGCTGTTGCTTGACTGGTTTTGCGTCCGGATGAATATTGAGCTTATGAAGTGTGATCTCGAGGTTTAGTCCGAGGATGTCTTCATAGCTCTAGGCGAAAACGATGATATTCTTTGACGAGTTACAACAACGACTCCCGCTCGTCGTCCGTCAGGCTTTTGCTGACGAAGATTGGCTTTGGAGAGGACTTGCATGACCTCATCTTCAGTGGGAGGGTCACGTAGTTCAAAGCGCTTCTACCATTGTGTAGCTTCCCTTTCCGAAAATATTTTTGAAATAAATTTTTTGTTATTTTAATTGTTGTAAATAAAGAATTTTGATAAGTGTACGAATTTTAAGGCCAAATGAAGAGGGAGAATGATAGGTTCACCAAGAACTCTTAGTAGTCATTTTAGTGGTTATTATTATCATTACTATTTATTGTTATTATATTATTCTTATGATTATTAATATTGGTATTATTATATTATTCTCAAAATAATATAAATGGTATTCGTTTATTCCTAAAAATGAATCGTATATATTTTGGCTATGGAAATTCATTAATGTATATAGGGATTAAATATATATGATTGTATATAGATATATACTAAATAATAAGTATTTATATAAATGTTTGTGTATATATAGAGGCATTTATATATATATAAATGTATATTAATACATATAGATGTTTATATAAATATTCGTGTAAATATATAAATATATATGTGCATATATATGCGTATATGTGAAATATATGAATATTGTTAAGGTGTGTGTGTATATTCGTATATAAATAAATATGTATGTAAAGGACGAATATACGCATATAGATATATAAATGTGTGCATACATATATAAATGAATATTATATGGATATGGGTATGTGTATATCCGATGTATGTTCATATAGTGTAAATAATATAGTATATAGTATTTGTTTACATATATTTATGGGTATAAATATATGAATGTATTTATATAATGGTAATAGTTAATGAAAAAGAAAAAAAAAGAATTTAGAAAAGAAGAAGGAAATGGTAGCAGCAGCTGCGGGCTCAACCCGAGCCCATCACAGAGCTCACAGGCCCAGAAGCCCGAGCTGTGGCTTTTTCCGCGAACACAGATGGACCCGATATATACAATTTGTATATATAGGGAGATCGACGACGTCCCAACAAAAAAACCCTAAGCCTCGAACTCGCGCACAACGCCGCGCCACCCCAGCCCCGACCCGCGCGCACGCCCCGGCCACCGCAGCGCCGCCGCGCGCGGCCGGAGCGGCCGGAGATCGCGCGCACGCGCGCGTGATGTTCAGCAGCGCAAGCAGCACAGCTGCGAAGGTGCCGGGTTCGCAGTCTTCTTTCCAACTCCTCGCTCCACGATTTCTCGAACCGATTTCTCGGGTGAGTCCCCAACTTATACAAGATACTTCCTTTCAAATAGATCGATTTATATGCGTCATATTGGCCGAGAAATCAAACCAAAGTTCGACGAAAATCTGTCCCAAACAGGACAGAAGGACCAGTCCAAATACTCTAGTTTGCGACCAGTTTTATCCCAAACCATGTACGATTTTGAAATCCTTTTGAAGGTAAATTTTGACAACATATACGAGATGGAACGCTGTTTATAGATTTGTTTTCATCAATTATATTGCTGTTAAATTAACTTCAAAGTTGACGAAAAATCTATTTTTAAAACTAGAAAAATGCTCCACACGACGTCCGTCCCGCCATTCCGGGCGACGTGGTCGCGCACCGAAGACATCGAAAGCTGCGTAACAGCTTCGGGGTCGTGTGCTTTGACGGAATTCAAATTGGTCGCGCGTGTGCGCGACGAATTCGACGCGTATCCGTCGAATCGCCCCGTATCCGTCCAATGCAAATTCGGTCATAACTTTGTGCGCTCGTCAGATCGAGACGAAACTTGCGCCAACAGGTCCGTATCATTTTTCTGGTCCTGTATGCCAAGTTTGGTCCAATTCTGAGACCGTTGACAAAATCACCGTTTTGCGGGCCCCACGGTCCCACCCAACGGGCGATTTTGTGCACGGCCCGCCGAAATCGACTCTTGACATATGGTTGGGTTCGTATCGGAAAACTGGATCCGTAGACATGTAGTTTGACGACTTTAGAGACCGTTGACTCTGGCACGCTTTTCGGTGCAAAGCGGGTCCAACGGCGGATACCATTTTTGTCCGAAATTACCGTTTTGCCCCTGTGTCCAGAATTGGACTTAAGGACAGGCAATCCTAGCTAATTTGACTATTCTGAGAACGTTGATAATGTTTATTTCAGCATCCGGAGACTTTTACATGTGTTGATTGATTGTGGCTCGTGAGTGGTATATAAATATTGGTTTCTCCAGCTAAGGACCTCAGGCAAGTGCACTTTCTGATTGCTTTTCGATTCATAGTAGTCTTTTCATTTCATGTCTATACATATATCTTGCTGCTTGTTGACACGCTCGACACGGAGTTGTCGGGAGGGGAAATATCTTAGTATACATGTGGACTACCCAGAAATATCCCCAAAATGTCTATTCTTGAACGATAGCTGCTGCACACGACACGTGCAGTATGCCGGATTTTACCCCTAGCCGTCCACATGGCGAAAGGATATTTCACACCACTTAGATAGATGTCTTTTATTAGTTTTCCTTGTTTATTTCTCTATCGTGCTATGACATCACTTTATCTTACAGTTTTCATCTCATGCTATTTTCATGTCTTGTTAATTCTTGTGTTTTGCACTGCCGTCGGTTTGTGTGCTTGTTCCAATCCTGACTGGATAACCAACATTTTTCAGGTTTAGCCGCTATCACTCTTAGCACTGGGAGAACTTGGGTATGCTGAAGACAACCTAGAAATAGATAGTCATTGTATCATTTCATTAATTGTAAAGCCTTATATTTCCTTTAATTTTAAATGTTGTAAATGTTGTAATAAATTTAGAAATGTGAATGAGCAGCAAATGTGATATTTTGAGCATCTATTTCTTGCGGGCTTGACAGCGTTCTACCGCCGACTCTGCGGCGTAGGCTGGCTTGGACACGTCTCGTATCCGAAAAGCGGGTGCGGGTCGTGACAAGTTTTTGTGGTGGCCCATGCAGGTCAGTTTTCGCAAATCATGCGAACTCGTGATGGTACGTTAGTCGTACTGTTGCGAGCCTGCGACCAAGAATTGCTCATTCACAAATTAGGATTAAAATGATTTAAGAGAACAACTAGGATAAGGGTCCCTTATTAAATTGACCGTTGGGTAGTTAAGGATGCTAGATAGACCATACAATTTAGAAATTTTTGATTGCTTGCTAGAACCCTATAGGTACATTCTTACCTTGATATGACGATATGACCCCATGTGGATATACTATTCGCTTGCTATGTTAGGCTTACCTAGAATTAAAGTTTTAACCTTGATGAACTGTCTAAATTTCTTTTGCTTTACTAGATACAAATCTTATATCATAAGTTAGAATTGCCTATTTTAAAATTCTCTTTTGCTGTAAGGAGTTAGTTATAATTTTTGATTCTATTATTTGTGTATAAATTTCGAGTTGGATTTTGATTCTCACAAAACTTGAACTACTTGTACCTCCTTTCCAAAAATCCCGCGTACTTATATTTGACTATCTTGACCAATGCTGCTATTACAGCCTAGTTTTACAAGCTTACTCTTTTATCGAGCTTGATTCAAGACACATGTTTATTGGGGACGCCCGCTAACATATTGTCTAATCAGAATCATTGTATTACGGCCTGATCAACCATGATGCATTTGGTTCGCTTCCCATTTAATTACCTACGTGGATTGAGATATAGATGTTTCTAGGGTCTCATCCGCGACTGCTTTGACAATTCCTCTTGAATTAAACATTCGCCCTTGAATCATGTAATTGTGTTCAGTGACATCTCTTTTGAACTCTTTATTGTTTTCGTCTTCATTGATTGGGAAGGCGAAAGCTCGTGATTGATAGGTAGATACAGAGTATTCCCCATGGCTATGATAGTTGTATGCGAGTGTAGCTACCATCGGCCAGCCCTGTGATAAGAACCTTGCCACCATATCCTAGCCTCTAAGGTGGATAGACCGCAAGCCTTCTAAAATTTTTAGGATATACCAAGACTACCGAGTAATTAGAATAATTTCCATTAGAATGATTATTAGTGCCCTTGGACTCCCACTTTTCATTCAGATCCTTTTGAGTCCCCGGCCGTGTCATTAGTATTTGGAACACGAGACCAGCTATTACCTTCCAACAGATTTCACATGTAAGATCTAGACGAGTCCATCTTCATCTAGGTATATCATGTCTCACTCAAACCCGTCCCTTGTACTCTATTTTCGTGGTACGACTTTCAGGATAAAAGGATTAGTAATGACCCTTACCGTAATACCAGTACACTTTTCAATTTCCCCTGGAGCCTCAACCTTGACTCATTTCCTTCGACCCAATATGTGGTCGTGATCTACTCGAAGCCCACTACGCACATGCCACTAGTGTGCCGTCCAACTGAGGCCTCATGTGCCACTTAAACACAAAAGTCATTGAAGGCACCTCTTGAGCTTTAGGGACCTAGTTAACCAACTTGACTAGCAACTAGCTCAATCCCCTGGGTAGAGACCTATTCTAGGATACCCTAACCTAATAGAAACAGTTTTATCATTGGGGCCTTGTCCAGTCCATATAGATTGAAATCCAAGGTTCATATAACCAACAATTGACGTCCAATTAAGGAACCCATTAAGATCCGGTAACACCATCCATGCATACCACCATATTTGGACTATAGAACTGAACTATTTGAAATCATTCTCGATTATTCTTCCTTGCTTTCCTGTACCCTTGATTCTCGTCCCTCCCTATTTCGGGGTGACGAATAATCGTGCTGACTAGAATTCATCCGAAATGCTTAAGTTATAGTGTAATATTGCTCGACTATTGAATATTTGGTTGTTATAGATATGAGAGATTATAGATGCCAAACACCCTAGATATCGTTTGGTAGAATTGCTAGTAACTAGTTAGAAGATTATAAGACTTTACTGATCGTGTTTTGAGGAGTAGTGTGACCAAAGGTGGGTAGAAGTCTTCAAACATTCGGATTGATGAAATGACTAAAGAAGGTTATAAACTATTTTAGGAATTAAAATTGAGGAGATTGAGAAAATAGTAGACTTGGAATTTTAAGGAATACTATGAATTGGAATTTCGAGGACGAAATTATTTTAAGGTGGGTAGATTTGTAGCCCTTCCCGAAAATATTTTTGAAATAAATTTTTTTGTTATTTTAATTGTTGTAAATAAAGAATTTTGATAAGTGTACGAATTTTAAGGCCAAATGAAGAGGGAGAATGATAGGTTCACCAAGAACTCTTAGTAGTCATTTTAGTGGTTATTATTATCATTACTATTTATTGTTATTATTATATTATTCTTATGATTATTAATATTGGTATTATTATATTATTCTCAAAATATATAAATGGTATTCGTTTATTCCTAAAAATGAATCGTATATATTTTTGGCTATGGAATATTCATTAATGTATATAGGGATTAAATATAATATGATTGTATATAGATATATGTATACTAAATATAAGTATTTATATAAATGTTTGTGTATATATAGAGGCATTTATATATATATAAATGTATATTAATACATATAGGTGTTTATATAAATATTCGTGTAAATATATAAATATATATGTGCATATATAGCGTATATGTGAAATATATGAATATTGTTAAGGGTGTGTGTGTATATTCGTATAAAATAAATATGTATGTAGAGGACGAATATACGCATATAGATATATAAATGTGTGCATACATATAAATGAATATATTATATGGATATGGGTATGTGTATATCCGATGTATGTTCATATATGTGTAAATATATATATACGTATATAGTATTTGTTTACATATATTTATGGGTATAAATATATGAATGTATTTATTAATGGTAATAGTTAATGAAAAAGAAAAAAAAAGAATTTAGAAAAGAAGAAGGAAATGGTAGCAGCAGCTGCGGGCTCAACCCGAGCCCATCACAGAGCTCACAGGCCCAGAAGCCCGAGCTGTGGCTTTTTCCGCGAACACAGATGGACCCGATATATACACATTTGTATATATAGGGAGATCGACGACGTCCCAACAAAAAAACCCTAAGCCTCGAACTCGCGCACAACGCCGCGCCACCCCAGCCCCGACCCGCGCGCACGCCCCGGCCACCGCAGCGCCGCCGCGCGCGGCCGGAGCGGCCGGAGATCGCGCGCACGCGCGCGTGATGTTCAGCAGCGCAAGCAGCAACAGCTGCGAAGGTGCCGGGTTCGCAGTCTTCTTTCCACCTCCTCGCTCCACGATTTCTCGAACCGATTTCTCGGGTGAGTCCCCAACTTATACAAGATTACTTCCTTTCAAATAGATCGATTTTATATGCGTTATATTGGCCGAGAAATCAAACCAAAGTTCGACGAAAATCTGTCCCAAACAGGACAGAAGGACCAGTCCAAATACTCTAGTTTGCGACCAGTTTTATCCCAAACCATGCACGATTTTGAAAATCCTTTTGAAGGTAAATTTTGACAACATATACGAGATGGAAACGCTGTTTATAGATTTGTTTTTCATCAATTATATTGCTGTTAAATTAACTTCAAAGTTGACGAAAAATCTATTTTTAAAACTAGAAAAATGCTCCACACGACGTCCGTCCCGCCATTCCGGGCGACGTGGTCGCGCACCGAAGACATCGAAAGCTGCGTAACAGCTTCGGGTCGTGTGGCTTTGACGGAATTCAAATTGGTCGCGTGTGTGCGCGACGAATTCGACGCGTATCCGTCGGAATCGCCCCGTATCCGTCCAATGCAAATTCAGTCATAACTTTGTGCAT
Source organism: Iris pallida (assembly GCA_029216955.1). Lineage (NCBI taxonomy): Eukaryota > Viridiplantae > Streptophyta > Magnoliopsida > Asparagales > Iridaceae > Iris > Iris pallida. Next base: position 22,376 of record JANAVB010025527.1, read on the forward strand.
GCTCGTCAGATCGAGACGAAACTTCCAACAGGTCCGTATCATTTTTCTGGTCCTGTATGCCAAGTTTGGTCCAATTCTGAGACCGTTGACAAAATCACCGTTTTGCGGGCCCCACGGTCCCACCCAACGGGCGATTTTGTGCACGGCCCGCCGAAATCGAACTCTGGACATATGGTTGGGTTCGTATCGGAAAACTGGATCCGTAGACATGTAGTTTGACGACTTTAGAGACCGTTGACTCTGGCACGCTTTTCGGTGCAAAGCGGGTCCAACGGCGGATACCGTTTTTGTCCGAAATTACCGTTTTGCCCCTGTGTCCAGAATTGGACTTAAGGACAGGCAATCCTAGCTAATTTGACTATTCTGAGAACGTTGATAATGTTTATTTCAGCATCCGGAGACTTTTACATGTGTTGATTGATTGTGGCTCGTGAGTGGTATATAAATATTGGTTTCTCCAGCTAAGGACCTCAGGCAAGTGCACTTTCTGATTGCTTTTGATTCATAGTAGTCTTTTCATTTCATGTCTATACATATGTCTTGCTGCTTGTTGACACGCTCGTCACACGGAGTTGTCGGGAGGGGAAATATCTTAGTATACATGTGGACTACCCAGAAATATCCCAAAATGTCTATTCTTGAACGATAGCTGCTGCACACGACACGTGCAGTATGCCGGATTTTACCTAGCCGTCCACATGGCGAAAGGATATTTCACCACTTAGATAGATGTCTTTTATTAGTTTTCCTTGTTTATTTCTCTATCGTGCTATGACATCACTTTATCTTACAGTTTTCATCTCATATGCTATTTTCATGTCTTGTTAATTCTATTGTGTTTTGCATTGCCGTCGGTTTGTGTGCTTGTTCCAATCCTGACTGGATAACCAATATTTTTCAGGTTTAGCCGCTATCACTCTTAGCACTGGGAGAACTTGGGTATGCTGAAGACAACCTAGAAATAGATAGTCATTGTATCATTTCATTAATTGTAAAGCCTTATATTTCCTTTAATTTTAAATGTTGTAAATGTTGTAATAAATTTAGAAATGTGAATGAGCAGCAAATATGATATTTTGAGCATCTATTTCTTGCGGGCTTGACAGCGTTCTACCGCCGACTCTGCGGCGTAGGCTGGCTTGGACACGTCTCGTATCCGAAAAGCGGGTGCGGGTCGTGACACATTGTATCCGTGGCTCTAATTCAAGAGGTTCGAGTAGATTTTTGTCTTACTCTTCAATGTCAGCGGATGCCATGTTGACAGATAATGTCTGCCTGAATATCTCCAATGCTGTCATCGAAATCGTATGTAGGTGATTCAGATGAGTAGGAATGCCACTCGTATTCCTCATCGGAGTTCTCGAGCGTTGTTGTTTTGCCATGAAATATAAAAGAGCAGAACAGTTTTATGGGAGGACTGGACTTTTACTTCACGTTACAAACGCTTGTACAAAGAAAGCCTAGGGATGAAAACCTAGGTACAGCAATCTAACTACAATTGTTTATTTTTGATTCTGAGGGGTGACGGTAGAGGCTCGGGAAAGCGACGACAGCTCTGCCTTACTCTTGGACGATCGGACGTAGCCTTGGCTCCTGTGACGAGATGCTTGGCGTTGACGAAAAAATGCTCTTTTTGCTCCTCGTATTGCTCTTCTGGCTTCTCTCCCTCTGGATTGATCTCTATGTATTTTTCTCTGATTATTGGAGGAGCATCCTTTTGCAAGGGAATGACACCTTGCTATTTATAATAGTGAGGGGCATCATTAGGGTTTGCAATGATTGCCCATTCTCTAAGTGGCGGCGGCCTGGTAAATGATCAATCTGGGCCATTAATCTTGAGCGTGAAGGATCTAGGCCCTTAATGAGATTTATGCCATATCATGTCAGTAATTAATTGATTGCAATAAATCTCCATCATGATGATTTGCTGATATCCGCAAATCTAAATGAATCAATTTAATTCATTCTCTTGCTACGTACCCCAAATTATTTTGATCTGACCCAAAATTTGATTATCTTTAGGACAGTGTCCTGTCATCATTGTTGAGCCGCATGAGGAGCGTCATATTTGGGCCGCATGGAGGTCGTCATGACGAGCCGCATGAAAGATTTTATGACCGAGCCGCATGATAGTCTCTATACTCGAACCGCATGAAGGTTGTCATGACCGAGCCGCATGAATATGTTCATGACCGAGCCGCATGGGGGTCTTCATGGCCGAGCCGCATGAGAGTCTTCGTGACCGAGCTGCATGGGTTTCTTCATGGCCGAGCCGCATGGGGGACCTTCATGATTGAACCGCATAGGTTTCTCTGCACTGGCCACGTGAACTCGTTTAGTCTGGCCGCATAAACTTGCCTCGAAGCTGCGAAGATTTTCTCCAGTTCCCTAGGAAGATAGTGCTTGTGTCAGTCATCATGACTACTTTACGTCAGAGCTGTCAGCTGTCAGTTGTCAGCCGTCAGAGCATTAATTGTGTTTGAATGACACTGGGTACAGCTGTTCTGAAGTCACGTGGCTTCCCTCTGCGGGCCGTATGGAGTCCAATCGAGCTGCCTATGTGTTTGAGCCGCATGGGACTCCTGAGCCGCATGCGGCTCCTTGGCCGCATGGATCATTTTCTCTTCTTTTCATGCTTCTACAAGACCCCCTTCAAAGTTTTCAATTTGCAAAATTGAAATACTTTGAATGAGAAGCATGGTTATGCTAGAGCCGTATGGATGTATTCTATCCTAACCGCATGGATTTGTCCAGCCGCCTCAACCGCATAACTCTCTGAGCCGCATGGGCTGTTTTGGTCGCATGAGCTTCTTGCCACGTCTTCCTGCCACGTGTGCAAATCTTTTGTAAATCTTCTGCATTTAATGCTCTTGATTTGCTGTCAGTTTTTAAGAGCCGCTTTTTGAGCCAGGATCCCAAGAGTCAGGCTATTATTCAGCCATTTTGCCTCGATGACCGAAGAGTCGGTCATTATGTTTGCACGCGGATCGAGGGGTTCCTTCCTTGTCTATCAATAGGAACACTTTCGTTCTGGAAAATCTCCTTTTCTCTCTTCGATCTTTCGCTGTTCTAACTCCTTTCTCTCCCAAGCACCTATGGCTCCCAAGAAGGTTGCTGCGTCGAAGGCTGCGAAGGGCAAGGCGGCCGCTTCTACAGCGACTGTGGCGACGAATGAGGCTCCTCCGCCGGCCGCTGTTCACTCTGTTCATCCCGACGTTCATCCACCTATTGCTGGTAAGGGCGTTTGCCTTAGAACCTTAACTGCCATGGCTCTGCTGCATAATTTATGTACAAGTCGTATGTACAAGGTTCGTCGATATGACCGCATAAGCACTTCGCCCACGGGGCCGCATGGGCTTGTCATACTCGATCTGAACCGCATATATATTTTCGGTTTGGACTGCATGAGCGTAGTTCACCTTTGAACCGCATAAGCTCATCTGCTTGTAGCCGCATGATTCTGTCTGTTCAGGGCCGCATGAGTCCGCGTGGACTTTGAACCGCATAGTCTTACCTGAATCCGAGTCGCATCAGCGCCTAGATTTGTCTGTTGAGTCCATGTGAACCTTGAACCGCATAGGCCCTTCTGAACCCAAATTGCAGAAGCTTCATAAGCTCATCTGAACTTGATTTGTATGGACTCGCCTGACTCGGAGCCGCATAAGGCTATGATGAACCGAACCGTATGGACTCATCTGGTTCTGAGCCGCATGAGGCTGTGACAACCCGAGCTGCATAGACTTAAACGATCTTTCAAATGCTTCTTGTTTTGACCATCCTCTAATCTTGTTTCTTTCGTCTCTCTTCAGTGAATCTGCCAGTAAATCCTGCAGGGGAACTCCTAGTGGGCTCGAATCAGTTTGCCTTGGGCGTGCGTCTTGATGACTTAGTTAAGTACGTGCTGAATCAATTTCCTGCTAATGAGCCTTCGGGGAGGTTGAACGCCATCGAGAATCAGACCCTCCATTATCTCCGTGCCATGATGAATTATGGGAAGTTGGATGGATCATACCTGAAGCCCTCATTCCTCTTCGAGGACGCTTTAATCATAAAGAATTCTCGAGTATTAGAGATCTCTGAGAACTGGGATTTTACTTTGGATGGGATAGCGATCCATATTCCTCTCATGGAGTGTCATTATCCTCTGTCGTGGTTAATATGGTATTGGACAGGACGATGGTGGGTACCTTAACTCCTATCCAATCAGGAATATTGATGGGTGACATCCATTATAATCCGAACATTGGATCAGCGTACGCGGGTAAGGATTCCGTCCGCCGGTACATGATGGGACTGGCCCCAGGTACTTTCATGAACGTATATGGTCCCAACTTCATATTCACTCAAGCTGATACATTTCTGAATCGACTTGTTCGCAAAAAATCTTATCCCATTGGCAGACTGGCATTGCTGAACTGGATAAACCCCACTTCTACGTGGGCCTACTTGACCACTTCGGTTCTGCAGACCTACGGGACATTCCTGCGGGAGGTGGGACTCTATCATGCCATCCGGGGCACCTGTCACGGGCTTCCTATCAATAAGCCATTGTTCGTGGTGCTCCTGGAGATGTATAACCGGTAAAGGGGGACGTTCTTCGTACCCGGAGGGGAGTTGGGGCTTGCTCTTAATGAGATGTATACTGTCTCCAAGCTTCCGTGGGGGGACGAGCCTTTCGAGGTGTACACCCCGTCGAACGAGGAGTTCGAGGACCTGAACCGATGACTCCCAGGTTTTATTGCGGTGTACCAGGAGTTGCTATGCCATCATAGTGCTTGTCACCAGATGGCTAAAAAAGGAGGATAGCTCAGAAGGGAACGCTCCCCACACACATCCTGGGTCAATTATCTTTTTAAAGTTGGCCCTTCTGGCGAGGTTATTCCTCGAACCCCTCAAACCCAGGGAGAGATAAAGGACCTGATGTTGAGCGACAAGAAGTCGTGGTCCAATAGCGACATATTCGGGAGTCAAACTGACTCTTTAGATATTTTTACTACGGTACCAGGCAGATGTCTGAGAAAGCGTTCTTTGTTAGTTTTTGATGATATGGCTACGGAACTGCGTAGTCTCGGGGGGGGGGGGCAGGTTCTATCGAGAGGATCAGCCGCCACTTCATTCTCCCTGCCGTTAAGCTGGTATTTGGAGTTAGACTGGCCCTTCTCCCGGCTATGGTGTATTGCATACACCATGGTCTTCGAACATTCTCATCCAAGGTTATTGCCCGCAAGAAGATGCTGGACTTTGAGCGCATAGAGCTACCCTACCACTATTTGATGGGGTGGTTGTTGATGCACTACAAGTCTTTGATAGGATCTGGAACAGCAAAAGATGCTACAGATGAAGACGCTTTCCTCTTCCAATGCCATCACCAACCTTGGGAATACAGTGCTATGCCAGCTTGTCGGAGGGCGCTGGCGAGGGTGGATGGTGTGGCTTTTTCGTGTCTGTTCCTCATTTTTCCGATGAGGAAGTGAGGGATGTACATCTTGATGGTACCGGACCTCCTCACTTTTTGTCTACGAAGATGCTCACCTGGTTGCGCAACATTCGCCCCGCGTATCTAGTTTATCGCAACCGCGATAATGTGTACTCGGAGCCCTACCTGCCTAGTAGGTTTTCCGCCAATTTGGCTATAGTCAGTTATTCCTCGACTGTCCCAGCCCTTGCTTGGGCTTTGAAGGTAGCGTTCTTGATGGTGTCAGGGCGTGGAATTATTATGACGCTTATCATACTTGGGCCAGCTTCTCAGTCCCTGATACTAAGGCGAGAGGAAAATTTTGTACGTGGCTGCCTTGTATCATGTTATGGCGAACAAGCCTCCTGTCAATTTCGATCCGAGTACCAGTTTCATCGTGGATACCGGTTTAGAGGAAAAGCCCAAGGGGGCTAAGGCTAGAAAGCAACTAGCGCTCCAGACTCCCTCCCTGAATCAAAATCTTTCGAGGCGGCTGAGGAGGATGACGATCATGATAGCGAAGACTCTTTTTCTTCTGGGGTAAAGAAGTAGCGGATCAGCCGCTTGCCACACCAGACGAACTGGCGGAGGATCCGTCGCTTGCTACACAAGAGGAAGTAGTGAGGGAAGGACAGCCTCCCGCTGTGCCTGGTCCCTCACGCAAACGAGTCAGACGTGAGTCTTCTGACGGCAGAACGACCTTTTCTGTGAAAGGAGCCGCTATTGGTCTCGTAGGTTGCTTATTACCGAGAGGGGCGAAAATGTTGACGATGTTCCGGAGGTAAGACTGTGTTGGAGCTATCTCCTTGTTGTGGTTTTCTTTTTCTTGGAGATATGACCTAATCATTTTTTCTTTGTAGGCGTCTGACGAACCAGGCTCTCATGAACCGTCTGCTGCCCCTGGAGTTGATCCGGCCCTTGCTGCTTTGATTAGCGGCATGTGTGCCGCGGTCCTTTCTGCGGGGGCTCTCTCAGCGGCGGCTGAGGACTCCCAAGTTGCTGAGGCCTCGGTCCGGGGTGACGAAGGTTTCCTCAGGCCTGTCTCGAGATCGCTGAATTTGAACAAGGCGATGCCGATCTCGTCGCATCCCCTCCCGAGGGTGTCGGAGCGGAGGAGTCTATTACATTCGACTCGAAGGCCGCTGGTGGAGAGGTTGTGGTGGCCATAAGCGAACCTCAGCCTCCACACTCTTCCGCTCGTAAGATAAGCCAAATATTGACTAGTAAGGGGGCTTATTTGCTCTATCGATATATCCTCCAGGTCAAATCGATTCATAGTTTTCTTGGCCCTACAGGTCCTGACCCTTTACTTCCCACAGCGGATGTTCTTGGGGAAGGCTCGGCCTGCTGCGATCTGGGGAAAAGGAGCATTTCCTCTCCTTCACCGACTCATGTTGAGGGGCCTCCCACCAGCTCCGGGCAGATGGGAGTGGAGCTTATTCCGGGAGCGATGGTCTCCGCCTCATCCTCTGCTGCTTATATGGCTTCGGAGATTGACTTTTCGACCTTGCCGAGCATTCAAGTTCTGCGGGCTGCTGAAGAGGAGTTGGCCGCTGTTCATGCATCCTTCCGCACGGAGTTTGTTTTTCTTGTGGCAGGAGCGGCAGATTTTGTCACGTCTTCTTCAGTGTTGCCAGCTACACTCCCGTTGACGCGGCTTCTTCGGAGGCTCTGGACGAGGTATCGCAGGATGTGGTCGACAGCTTCTATCGTCATTTAAAGAGGAGCGTAGATGCTGCCGTAGAACGGGGGATCCTTTTTCTCTGTCCCTGCTGTGCACTCAGGGTTAGATTGAAACTTTGAAGGCTCTTCCTGGCGGAATGTGGTTGGCTGCGCTCCTGGAGCCCAAGTTGGCAGAGGCTGATCAGCTCGTGACCCGATTGCTGGTGTTACGGTAGGCTGACTTGCTTGCTGCGATTGAACGGGAGCGGGGCTTCCTTATTGCCGCTGGGATAGGATAAAGCTCGCTCGAGACACTGCCGGGCCTGTTGTGAAAGGGGACCTTGACGAGCTTTCCGCTTCGTATGACAGGCTGGGTCGTCGAAGTCAAGCTTGTAGGGCTCGGAAAGAGACTGCTTCTCATGGAATAGCTGACACGAAGGAGCGGATTCTCGCACTTCAGAGGGAATTGGCCTTCCTAGAGTCGGAGCTGAAGACTGCTCATGCGGAACAGGAGTCAATCGTTCGGGAGGCCGAGAAGGTTTCCCGATCTTCTGTTAACCTGGAGCGGGCTTTCAAGAAATTCGAGGACAACTGGCAAGCTCATGTTCATCTGGAGGACGCGGCGGTGCTGACCCAAGAGGCGGAGCGTCGAGCTAAACAGAGGTTTGAGCGGTCGGTTGCCTTGCTGACGGACTGTCTCACGGCGTTATGTGCCCCGGAGCAGTGATCAGTTTTCTGTTTTCTTTTGATGTTTTTTTTGTAAGGAATGTGATCCCAAATGATGTAGCACTTTGAATTTTGAATAAATGAGCATGTTTCAACTCATCTTCTCTTTCTTGTACTCGTGGTGTTTGCGGAATTGGACCTGCTGGGGGATTATTTGTGGACCTGTTACCCTGGACGTACCTTGGTTTTAGGTATGAGTAACAAGTTTTGGAGAGGAATACCTAGAACAACATCGCGATAAGATAGCTATAGAAGTTTTTGGTATTCGAAAGAATGCCAGAGAGCAACTGGGCTCCCAGGCATGATAGGGAAGGGATGGACGTGTACTGGAAACCCAGTACAGCATCTGTGGTCGACTGAGGACATTTGTGGTCATCGGAAGATGTTTGTGGGCCTATTATCTTTGGGCGTACTCAGATCATGGGTATAGATAATAAGTCGAGGGAGGACCATCATACTTACTCAGAGGTAGTGAGGACATGGCAAGTATGGGGATTTCTTTACCGTGGGATCTTCCTGCTCAGAGCTAGTGAGGACATGGCAGGAGTGGATTCAACGGAGGATATTTGTGGACCTACTATCCTAGGCGTACTCCGGTCGTGGGTACGGATAATAGGTCAAGGGGTAACCATCATACTTACTCAGAGGTGTAAGGACATGGCAAGCGTGAATGGTTTCTTCGACGGAGCCTTCCTACTCAGAGGTCACGGGGACATGGCAGGAGTGGGCTCAATGAAGGATACATAGAACGACTCAGAGGTAGGAGAATGTGGAAGTTCTATGCGAGGGGGCGGTTTGTTTTTGGTGGAAGTGGAACAACTTAGAGGTAACATCGACATGGTTGTATAGGAATTTTGTGGATCTGTTACCCTTTTTGTGCATTGAGAATGCGGGCAGTAGATCAGGTTAGTTCAGCGGTACCAGCGGGTACATGACTCGTTAATCTGAAAAATGTGAGTATGAGTTCAGCGGTACCAGCGGGCACATGACTCTTATGATTAGAAAATATGAGAATGAGTTCAGAGGCACCAGCAGGTACATGACTCGTATGATTGGAAAATGTGGGAATGAGTTCAGAGGTACCAGCAGGTACATGACTCGTATAATTGAAAAATGAGGGAATGAGTTCAGAGGTACCAGCGGATGACTCTATATGTGGAACCAGAATGTAAGTTCAGTGGTACGGAGAGGTACATAACTCGACACTCTGAGATGTCTCGAGAATTTTGTTTCAGACATAATACTTCTTCAGGAACTTGCCGTTGATGGCAACATGAGCAAGTCTCCATTTTGCTTTGCGAGACGGTAGGCACCGTTGGAGAATACAGCTTCGATGATGAACGGGCCTTCCCATTTTGGTTAGACTTTACCGGCAATTTTATGCGTCATAACCATCGGCCTCCGATCCGCCAGAACGAGATCGCCTACTTGGAATGTTCTGACCTTGACCTTCTTGTTGAAAGCTCCGGAGATTCTGGCCTGATATAGTTCGATTCGCTGTTGAGCTAACAGGCGTTTCTGTCTAGGGCCTCCAATTCCTGTAGTCGGCGATGGCGGTTTTCGTCTATCGCCAACTGATGTGAGGGCGACGCGGAGTGAGGGGATCTGAGTCTCTAATGGAGGACTGCCTCACTCCCGTACACTAGGGAAAATGGTGTATTCCCGGTGGCTGTTCGAACTGTGGTGCGATACGCCCATAAGCATTCACCGAGCTTCTCGTTCCAGTCGCGCTTGTTAGAGGACACAAATTTCTTGAGTAGCTTGATTTGTTGAATGCTTCTGCTAACCCGTTGGCTGCTGGGTTGTAGGGTGTCGAAGCAGTGTTCTGAATTCGGTTCTTGTCGCAGAACCGATAAAATGCGTGGCTCGCGAACTATGGCCCATTGTCGTGAATGATCCTTTGGGGCAGTCCAAAGCGGTAGATGACATGATGCTTAAGGAAGCTGATCACGTTTGAAGTTTTCACCTCTGCCAACGGGATGGCTTTCGCCCATTTGGAGAAGTAATCGGTGATTACGAGTATGAATCAGTGTCCTCTGGACAAAAGCGGGGTGATTGGGCCGACGATGTCCATACCCCATACTTCGAATGGCCAGGAGGCCACAGTCGGATGTAGGAATTCAGATGGCTGGTGGATGAAGTCAGCGTGGATTTGGCAGGCTTTGCACTTTCGTGTATAATCTATTGCGTTGCAACCATCGTGGGCCAGTAATAGCCCATTCGGCGAAGGCGGTCTTGCAGTTTCGGGCCAGGTTGATGGGCTCCGCAGACACCATCATGGGCTTCTTGTACGGCTTCCTTGGCTTCTGTATTTGATAGACACCGAAGCAGTAAACCATCATAGGATCGGCGATACAGCATTTTGTCTCCGTATCATAGAAAAATCTGAGAGAACGTCTTCTGATAGAAGTAGCTTCCTTCGGATTCTCTGGCAGGATGTCGTATACTATGAAGTCGATGAACGGCTGTCTCCAGTCTGGTGCTTCGTCGACTGAAAGGGCGGAGTAGCTTTCAATGCATCGAACGTTATCCTTAGGACAGACCAGTTCACGGCCTATTATGTCGACCTGATGATGAGCGTAATTATCACAGCTAGGGAAGCGGCCAAACCAGCTAGGGCATCAGCCTCAATGTTCTGGAGTCTGGGAACATGTTCTATGAAGAATCCTCCCAGAGACGAGATGATTCGATTGCTATTTGATGATACGGGATCATGTCTTCGTGGCGGACCTCGTACGACCCCCGAATCTGATTGACGATTAACTGCAAGTCCGTATGCTTCAAGATACTCTACCCCAGTTCCTTCGCGAGCCGGAGGCCAATGACCAAGGCATTGTACTCGGCCACATTATTTGAACAGGGCTCTGTGAGTGAGTAGGCCCGATTGATCACCAAGCCGGAGAGAGAAATCAGCACCACTCCAACTCCAGCGACGATGTTGCCTTTGGGTCCAGTTCTTGAAGCGGTCGAAGAACATTCGCCAGATGACATCATGGGAGACTGCATTTGAACTGGTGACCTCGTCCGGTATTTCCTCATATACCCTAGTCGTCTTCGAACCTGGATGGGCTGCTAGAAAGTCTGCCAGAGCCTGGCCTTTTGTCATGACCCGTATCCAATAAATTGAGCACAAATCATATACACGCCCATCCTATGCCGCAGAGTCGACGGTAGAACGCTGTACGATATGATGAACAACCACACAGTAAAATAAATCACAAGGAGTACTTAAGACTAAAACTCAACTCAGTTGTCATGAATAAAAATAGAATCGTCTCATAATAAAAGAGAGTCTAAATCAAAGTAATCTCTACTACATGTCTCATCTCAACTCATAATCAAATACAAGGTCTCAGTACTAACAAATGTCTAATAGAACAGCGGGGTCAGAAGCTGCATAATCCTCCTGATAGATAAGGTCCGTCTCTAAGGCATCCCCAAATACGGGCCATACTCCTCTGGACATACGATCTCATCGCCATCGCCTAAAATTTGTTTGGTTACCCAGTCAGGATGGAACGAGTACAATTCACTGAGTGCAGTTCCAAATATATGAAGATGACTATACAACAGGGGTTAGCTTTTGGACATATGAATCATAAAATAAAATGAAAAAAAACAATAAAACTGAATAAGAACAGAAATGAAAATGCAGTAAAAATACTCACCAACTGACTGAAGTACCTTTGATATGATCGGTCTCGGGACAATTATGCGACACTGTCTACACTGTCTAAAGCTACACTGTCTACATTACACTGTCTAAATTACTGTCTGCATTATATGAATTACACTGTCTACAATTTATAAAGCAATAGAAATCACTGTCTACACTGTCTACGATAAATAAGCAATAGTAATCACTGTCTACACTGTCTACGATAAATAAGCAATAATAATCACTGTCTACACTGTCTAAGGTCGGATCACATATCTTTGGTACTTTATCTCCCGACATGACAAGGAACAAAATCACAAAAACTGAAAACATATATCTATCGACTAATCACTGCTGTATAGTAAGATCAATAATGAAAACAAACAATAAACTGTATCACCTGATGTCCCGAACTGCTGTAATATATCCAATGCCAAGTCTGAGCCCACAAGACCTATTTAATGATTTATAAGGATCAATAGATAGTATTGAAGGTGTAAAAACAGTAATTTTGTATTGGTCTAATGCATGGCCTATGTTACCCCTTTCCCTTAGGTTGGAATCTAACCCTAATGCTAAGTCTGTACTGAAAATGTCATGGAAGGATACTAGGTGACCTTACTAATTTATCCTACTGACATTCTCCACTCCAATACTAGACCCAAAGTATTCCTTATCCTATAAACTCTTACGCTTATCTTCCTAATACTACACTGTCAACCTAGTTCTACTCTTCTACTCTGTGTCCTGCACCTGGCACTTGGGTCCATACACAGGCCATGATACCACATAAACCCATTTCAGAGGTTATCTCTAAGTATCATTGAGGCTTTAGAACTTAAGTAAATAGGTTGTATAGTAGTATACCCTGGGTTTATGGTCTATGAACACAGATAGGGAAAGGCAGACCCTTAGTTGGTCTTGCAACATTCAGTAGGTAAGGTTGTCAGGTCTCTATAGTTTTTCTTTACCCAGTGCCAGTCCTATACACCCCTACTTGTCCCACTTTGGTTTGCCTGGTACAAGAGTTTAGGAGTTTACACAAGGGTAAATATGATTCCAATGTCCAGCAAACTTGACCTGGTACACTGACTTGTTTAACAGTATCCACAGTTCAATTCATGAACCATTAATAGCTAAGTTACTCTAATGCTACCATTTGCTATCTAGGCAGGTTGTAATGTCCAGGCTCCTCTGTGTCCAGGTTGGGCCAGGGATGAAATCCATGGTAAACTCAACACTCTTGCGGCAATTCCCAATGTATGTAAAGAGAAACAGTCTCATAAGGCTGTAGATAACCCTACATAAACCCAAGTCCTGGTTAGGCTTGTGTGTCAGAAGGTCCAAAGTGATATGGCTTGACATCCCCACATGTACTTGCATCCTGATTTCCAGGAATTCAGTTCCTACCCCTGCATAGTGAACAGTCTCCTATTTCCTGCCCTGTATGTACAGGTTACACCCTTTGGATATTAGCTGGATATGTCATGAAGCTGGTACAAGTATAGGGCATTATACCTATGTGATTGAACGTTTCACTCAGTGCAACTACATCCCTGTCCAAACCTAACAGGTCTTAGGATCAATCTCCCATGGTGTTAGCTTGATGCTAGGATCCCTTTACAGTTGTTTCTGGGAATACAATGGTTACATCTTAGGATGCCAATGGTTGTGTCATGGACTCTCGTGCACTGGTACAAGTTCCTGTCCTAGCACCTAAATGGTAACTTGTTTACCCGGCCCCAGGTACAATCTATTTCTCTTAGACCAGGGTCCACAGTATAGCCAAATTCCTGTAAATGCAGGCCTGCAGGGACTGATCCCCTGTCATGTCTAACTTGGCCATTTAATGCAGGCATCAATTGGGTTGAGTCTGCGTTCTCAAATCCTAAGGTCCTGGATACTCGACCAAGGTTTCTTCCATACTGTAACACCACAAAAATTAGTAAACTAGTTGTAGATGGGCACCACTCCAGGTAGGTTATGCTGAGTTTTCAGGTTCAGCCCACAGTTGTTGGTACTGGTACAACTCTTGTCAGGCAATAAATTACACATGTTAAAGATTGCTAATATGGACTCAGGTTGATGTTCACATGTTGCAATGTCTAGGACATTGCCTGACTGACTAGATGGAGGTAGAATAGCTTTGGTGTGGCTCTGATACTTGGTACAGGCATGGGCCAATGCATTAATGTGATCTCCCACACGACAGCACCAAGTATGATCTGCATCCCTAGTACAATTACCCTCTGGTTTATATATATCACCTAGGCTATATGCCTCTCGTTCATAGGGGTGTGTCTACCTAAAATCTAAGACAAGGCCTACTGTGTACTTATTGAGGAACTCCTACAAACACCTACCTATCTACCATCTACTTATTGCCAGTAATATCAGGATTTATAAAAATAGATGAAGGAGAAGAAGGACTCACTAGGAAATCAGTCCCCTCCAAATTCTTGCTTCTCTGTTCGAGTTTGGTGGCGGGTAAGGGATGATTTGCTAGGGTTGCAAGGAAAATGCTGAAAGAACCCATCATGGATATTTATACCTAAGGTTTGGATGTGATTCAGAGGAATTCAAATGATTTGAATTTAAACTTGATCTCATCTATTGATTCAGGAGTGATCGAAATCTGTTCTGATTAGAAGTGCAGGCCTTTCGAGGGTTTGCAATGTTTGAATTTGAACCCTTTACAATAAGGTCCCTGGAGAATCAATTTGCAAACAACCCCTCATCCTCCTCATATTTCTATAACCTTATATAGATGCATACATCCTAGTGTTTTAAAGTATAGCCAGGTGGCTCATATAAAGGGTTTAGTCACATAATAATTAACAGATATTAGAATAAAATAAAATTAAAAAAAAAAGATTGGGGCTTACAAGTCTATCCCCCTTAAATTAATTTCGTCCTCGAAATTCAGTTGAAAGTAATGAAAAACTGTACCTCAGTCCTCAAGAGGTAGGGGTAGCTCTCGCGCATCTTCTCCTCTCGCTCCCATGTAGACTCGCCTGGGGAGTGGTGCCTCCACGCGACGCGAACCAAGGGGATCACTTGATTCCTTAGCACCTTCTCTGCGGTCTAAGATCTCCACGGGCTGCTTCTGGTAACTGAGACTCGGTCCTACCTCGATCTCTGAATGGTCCAAGACATGGCTGGGGTCCGCCACGTATCGTCGCAGCTGGGATACGTGGAACACGTTGTGTACTCCTTCCAGTGCAAACGGCAAGGCTAATCGGTATGCTACTGCACCGATCTTCTCGAGAATCTCAAACGGCCCAATGAAACGTGGGCTGAGCTTACCGCCTTTACCGAAACGGATAGTGCCACGTGTTGGAGAAATTTTCAAAAACACCAAGTCACCGACCTAGATGCACAAAAAGTTAACACGAACTCATAGCTACACGAGCAATTAAATCTTAAATAAATTCTATACCTCAAACTCTAACGGCCTACGGTGACTGTCGGCCCAGTGTTTCTGCCTGTCTTGAGCCACGCGAAGCCGTTCTCTAATCATTTTGACCTTCTCAGTAGCATCTACTACCATCTCTGGTCCCAACAGTGCACTCTCCCACATCATCCCAAGACAGCGGGGTACGACATCTCCGACCATACAATGCCTCAAAAGGGGACATCTCAATACTAGCTTGGTAGCTGTTGTTATAGGAGAACTCCAAGGTGAAGGTGGTCCTCCCATGAGCCGCCAAAATCTAGCACGTATGTTCGCAGCATATCTTCGAGCGTCTGAATGGTCTGCTCCGACTGTCCATCCGTCTGCGGATGATAAGCAGTGCTGAACTTGAGCGCTGTGCCCAAACTGGCCTGTAGGCTCCTCCAAAAATGAGATGAACCTGCTGTCACGGTCTGACACGATACTCACTGGAACTCTGTACAACTGGACTATCTACTTCACATTGAGCTCTGCCAGCTTCTCCGTAGACAACCCCACTTTAAATGGAATAAAGTGGGCCGATTTGGTCAATCGGTCAACGATAACCCAAATCGCATCCTTTCTGCCCGATGACCGTGGAAGGCCGGAAACGAAGTCCATAGTGATGTGCTTCCACTTCCACTCGGGTATCGGTAGCGGCTGCAATAATCCTCCTGGTCTCTGCCTCTCGGCTTTGACCTGCTGACATACGAGGCACCTAGAAACGAAGCGAGCAACTTCGCATTTCATGCCATACCACCATACGTGGTTGCGCAGATCCCTGTACATTTTATTGGCTCCTGGGTGTAGAGAATACTGGGAACGGTGCGCCTCCTGCAAAACTTCTTCTCTCAACTCCCCACTAGGTACACAAAGTCTGTCCGTGCCGCAACGAACCATCCTCTGCAATAGTGAAATCATCCCGCAATCCAGCTCGTGCTTGTGCTATGATTTCTTTCAGTTGTTTATCCTGATATTGTGCCTCTCGAATCCTGTCCATCAGTCCTGACTGAATCTGCATGCCCATCATCTGTATCTCGGCTCCTGGAACGACGATCTCGATGCCCAAGCTCTCTAAATGCTAACAAGTGACGATCTCGAGTCAAGCACATTGCTATGGGATACCTGCTCAAAGCATCCGCAACAACATTGGCTTTTCCCGAATGATACTGCAGTGATATGTCATAGTCACTCATCAGCTCAAGCCATCTGCGCTGCCTCATGTTCAACTCCTTTTGCGTGAAGACGTACTTCAAGCTTTTGTGGTCAGTGAAGATTTCCACTCGCTCTCCGTACAATAATGTCTCCACAGCTTCAAGGTAAAGACGGCTGCCAACTCAAGATCGTGAGTGGGATAGTTCTTCTCATACGGTCTCAACTGTCGAGACGCATAGGCTATCACTCTCTTGTTCTGCTCTAGGACACAGTCCAGTCATTTTCCCGAGGCATCACTATAAATGGTGAAACCTCCCGATCGGAAGGCAAGGCTAAGATAGGGGCTGTTGTCAGACGCTTCTTCAGCTCATCAAACGCAGCCTGGCAATCTTTCGTCCATACGAACTCTACATCCTTCCTTGTGAGCCTAGTAAGCGGCTCTGCAATCGGGCAAAGTCCTGTACGAACTTCGATAGTACCCTGCTAGCCCCAAGAAACTCGTATCTCTGCCACTGTAGTCGGTGTCGACCATGCTTCCATTGCTGTCACCTTCTTCGGGTCGACGGATATACCGTCGCCAGTCACCACATGACCAAGGAACTCTACCTTGTCCAAGAAGAACTCACATTTCGAGAGCTTCCCATAGAGCTTCTCCTTTCTGAGGGTCTCTAGCACGATCCTCAGATGCTCCTCGTGCTCCTCCGGTGTTTTCGAATAGATGATATGTCATCGATAAACACCACTACGAACTTGTCAAGGTACGGATGGAATACCTTGTTCATCAAGTTCATGAAAATCGCCGGGGCATTCGTCAATCCGAACGGCATCACCATGAACTCGTATTGCCCGTACTTAGTCCGAAAGCAGTCTTCGGTATGTCTTCCTTCTTCACTTTCAACTGATGTTACCTCGACCTCAAATCTATCTTGGAGAATACCCGCGCCGCTCAATTGATCAAAAGATCGTCTATCCTCGGCAGCGGATACTTGTTCTTGATAGTGTGGTTATTTAAGGTTCAGTAGTCAATGCACATTTGTACCGTACCATCCTTCTTCGCACAAAAAGTACAGAGGAGCCCCATGGCGACGAGCTCTCCTTGATGAACCCCTTCTCTAACAATTCGTCTATCTGCTTCTTTAATTCTTCAGCCTCCTTATTGTTGATCCGATATACTGGCTGTGCCGTCGGTACTGCGGCGGGCACTAGGTCAATAGCAAACTCGATGTCCCTGTCTGGCGGCAATCCTGGTAGGTCTTCGGAAAAACGTCCATGAACTCCGTGATGATGGGATGTGGGATCTCCTCTCCCTCGATCATAGCTCCGCAAATAGCTCCATGCTGCTGCCGACTGCTCCTCTCGCGAACTCGAATCGGTTCCTCCGGAGGGCTGAATACAACACATCCTCGGTGGCAGTCTATACTGGCAAAATTCTTACTCAACCAGTCCATACCGAGGACGATGTCGAAACTCGATAGTGGTATTACGAGTAAGTTGGCGCAACTCCCTACCTCCAAGGTGAGCGCCTCCTCGTGCAAATATCCTTGACTAGGATAATGCCTCCGCCTGTCATGATCTTGCAACTACCACCCAAAGATACAGACGCTATACCATGCTTGAATACAAAAGCTACAGAGATAAAACTAGGATGCGCCGAAATCAAACAAGGCTATAGCGGAAATAGAATCAAGAAGTATGGAACCTGCTATCACGTCCGGTGTGGGCTCGGGCTCCTCAATGGTCATAGTAAAAGCTCGGCCCTGCTGGGGTACTCTCTCCGCTGGTGCTGAGCGAAACGCTGCTGCTGTGGGGAGCGATGGTCCTCGCGGTGGGGCAGCTGGTCCTCTCTGTGCTGGAGCTGTCTCTCGCCCTGCTCGGTTGGGAGCCACTGCGCAATCCTTCAGCTGATGTGAAGGTGATTCGCAGTATAAACACGATCCAAGTCTGGCTCTGCAATCATCCATCTGTGTCCGATCCTTCCGTAAAAGGTACACTGTGGGGCCTGCCTCTATGTCTGCTGTGTCTGGGCTCTGGCCGGACCTCGGTGCTGCTGATGTTGGGGCTTTACCCGCATGTTGGAAGGGTTACTGGTGCTGGAAGGTCCTTGGCTGCAACTGTGGATGCTTCGCCTGTGTTTGTTGATGGCTGCCTCCGCTAAAAGTGTCTCGACTCCTCTTCGGCCTGTAGTTCAGTTCTTCCTCCATTGCTTGGGCGACCTCCAGGATCTCCTCAGAGGTAGTAGCTCGGCTGGTGGTGATGGCTAGGCGAATCTCATGCGATAATCCCTTCCTGAACCGTCGTTCTTTGTCTTCTGGGGTGCTGACTAAGTTCTCCGCAAAGCGACTGAGGCACAAAAACTCTGATGTATACTTGTCAACGGTGAGGTTGCCTTGCTCCAGATGCTCGAACTGGCTCACTAATGCTTCTCGTGCTACATATGGATAGAACTTCTTCTTGAATAACCGCTTGAACTCCTTCTAAGTTATGTTTGGAGCAGAAAAGCGGGGCTCACCTTGGTACCATGTCCGTGCAATATCAAAAAGTTGTCCACTGACTAACTCCACCATCAGAACTTCTGGGATACGGGCCATCTTCAGATACCTCTCCATGTTCTCTAGCCATTCCAGCATAGACGATCCCCTCTGTCCCATAGAACGGCATGGGCCTAAAGTCCATGAAGTGTTTGGGATTCCCGGTTGCTGTCGGGGAGCATCCCTCTGCTGGAGAACCTCTCGCAAAGTATCGCGAATGATGTTGGCCTGTTGTTGCATAAGTCCCAGCATGGTAATGTTGTCCAGGGCTGGTGGCGGGGGGTAGTGCAGGTGTCGGGTACATCGCTGGTACAGAATGCATAGCAGGTGCTGGGTACATCGCTGGAGCTGGGTTCATGGTAGGCGATGGGTACATATAGGGTGCCTGCTGCATCATAGGTGTAGAGTACATGGCTGGTGGTGGATACGCTGCTGGTGCCGGCTGAGGAATGGGTGCTGGTGCTGGCGTCTGCGGAGGGAACTGCGGCGGAGGTGGAATGTCATCCCTGCGAAACCTCGAGTACTGTGGAGGGGCCGGTACGCCCTGGTGAGTAATCTGACCTCCCTGAGTCGGAGGAGTCTCATAGGTGAAAAACCGCCAGCCACCGGTGGCGTGTTCAGTGCTGCGTTGTTCATGTCCTGTGGGTCCATTTGCTGAAAACAAAGGAAACCATTAGACGATAGAATGATTCAAACAGGATGCATAAGATACTCGAAATCGAATATAGAAGTCAATGACGAAATTTTAACTCACGAAGACAGTCCTTAAGTCCCTATTCTTAATCCTAGTCACAGGCCCGCAATAGTATGACTAACTTAAGTACTACCACGGTTTCGCTGGTCTTGCGAAACGACGACTGTATGGGCCACCAAAAACGTGTCACGACCCGTATCCAATAAATTGGGCACGAATCATATACACGCCCAGCCTACGCCGCAGAGTCGGCGGTAGAACGCTGTACGATATGATGAACAACCACGCAGTAAAATAAATCACAAGGAGTACTTAAGACTAAAACTCAACTCAGCTGTCATGAATAAAAATAGAATCGTCTCATAATGAAAGAGAGTCTAAATCAAAGTAATCTCTACTACATGTCTCATCTCAACTCATAATCAAATACAAGGTCTCAGCACTAACAAATGTCTAAGATAGAACAGCGGGGTCAGAAGCTGCATAATCCTCCTGATAGACAAGGTCTGTCCCTAAGGCATCCCCCAAATACGGGCCATACTCCTCTGGACATACGATCTCATCGCCATCACCTAAAATTTGTTTGGTTACCCAGTCAGGATGGAACGAGTATAATTCACTGAGTGCAGTTCCAAATATATGAAGATGACTATACAACAGGGGTTAGCTTTTAGACATATGAATCATAAAATAAAATGAAGAAAAACAATAAAACTGAATAAGAACAGAAATGAAAATGCAGTAAAAATACTCACCAACTGATTGAAGTACCTTTGATATGTGATCGATCTCGGAACAATTATGCGACACTGTCTACACTGTCTACATTACACTGTCTAAATTACACTGTCTACATTGTATGAATTACACTGTCTAATTTATAATGCAATAAAATCACTGTCTACACTGTCTACGATATAGCAATAGTAATCACTGTCTACACTGTCTACGATAAATAAGCAATAATAATCACTGTCTATACTGTCTACACTGTCTAAGGTCGGATCACATATCTTTGGTACTTTACCTCCGACATGGCAAGGAACAAAATCACAAAAACTGAAAACATATCTATCCACTAATCACTGCTGTATAGTAAGGATCAATAATAAAAACAAACAAAAACTGTACTCGCCTGATGTCCCGAACTGCTGTAATAGATCCAATGCCAGTCTGAGCCCACAAGACCTATTTAATGATTTATAAGGATCAATAGACAGTATTGAAGGCGTAAAAACAGTAATTTTGTATTGGTCTAATGCATGGCCTACGTTACCCTTTCCCTTAGGTTGGAATCTAACCCTAATGCTAAGTCTGTACTGAAAATGTCATGGGAAGGATACTAGGTGTTACCTTACTAATTTATCCTACTGACGTTCTCCACTCCAATACTCAGACCCAAAGGTATTCCTTATCCTATAAACTCCTTAAGCTTATCTTTCTAATACTACACTGTCAACCTAGTTCTACTCTTCTACTCTGTGTCCTGCACCTGGCACTTGGGTCCATACACAGGCTATGATACCACATAAACCCATTTCAGAGGTTATCTCTAAGTATCATTGAGGCTTTAGAACTTAAGTAAATAGGTTGTATAGTAGTATCCCCTGGGTTTATGGTCTATGAACACAGGTAGGGAAAGGCAGACCCTTAGGTTGGTCTTGCAACATTCAGTAGGTAAGGTTGTCAGGTCTCTATAGTTTTCTTTACCCAGTGCCAGTCCTATACACCCCTACTTGTCCCACTTTGGTTTGCCTGGTACAAGAGTTTAGGAGTTTACACAAGGGTAAATATGATTCCAATGTCCAGCAAACTTGACCTGGTACACTGACTTGTTTAACAGTATCCACAGTTCAATTCATGAACCAGTAATAGCTAAGTTACTCTAATGCTACCATTTGCTATCTAGGCAGGTTGTAATGTCCAGGCTCCTCTGTGTCCAGATTGGGCCAGGGATGTAATCCTATGGTAAACTCAACACTCTGTGGCAATTCCCAATGTATGTAAAGAGAAACAGTCTTATGAAGGCTGTAGATAACCCTACATAAACCCAAGTCCTGGTTAGTCTTGTGTGTCAGAAGGTCCAAAGTGATATGGCTTGACATCCCCATATGTACTTGCATCCTGATTTCCAGGAATTCAGTTCCTACCCCTGCATAGTAGAACAGTCTATTTCCTGCCCTGTATGTACAGGTTACACCCTTTGGATATTAGCTGGATATGTCATGAAGCTGGTACAAGTATAGGGCATTACACCTATGTGATTGACATTTCATTCAGTGCAACTACATCCCTGTCTAAACCTACCTGGTCTTAGGATCAATCTCCCATGGTGTTAGCTTGATGCCAGGATCCCTTTACAGTTGTTTCTGGGAATACAATGGTTACATCTTAGGATGCCAATGGTTGTGACATGGACTCTCGTGCTCTGGTACAAGTTCCTGTCCTAGCACCTAAATGGTAACTTGTTTACCCGGCCCCAGGTACAATCTATTTCTCTTACACCCAGGGTCCACAGTATAGCCAAATTCCTGTAAACGCAGGCCTGCAGGGACTGATCCCCTGTCCTGTCTAACTTGGCCATTTTAATGCAGGCATCAATTTGGGTTGAGTCTGCGTTCTCAAATCCGAAGGTCCTGGATACTCGACCAAGGTTTCTTCCATACTGCAACACCACAAAAATTAGTAAACTAGTTGTAGATGGGCACCACTCCAGGTAGGTTATGCTGAGTTTTCAGGTTCAGCCCACAGTTGTTTGGTACACTGGTACAACTCTTGTCAGGCAATAAATTACACATGTTAAAGATTGCTAATGTAGGACTCAGGTTGATGTTCACATGTTGCCAATGTCTAGGACATTGCCTGACTGACTAGATGGAGGTGGAATAGCTCTGGTGTGGCTCTGATATTTGGTACAGGCATGGGCCAATGCATTAATGTGATCTCCCACACGACAGCACCAAGTATGATCTGCTTCCCTGGTACAATTACCCTCTGGTTTTATATATCACCTAGGCTATATGCCTCTCGTTCATAGGGGTGTGTCTACCTAAAATCTGAGACAAGGCCTACTGTGTACTTATTGAGGAACTCCTACAAACACCTACCTATCTACCCATCTACTTATTGCCAGTAATATCAGGATTTCATATTAAAAGAGATAAAGGAGAAGAAGGACTCACCAGGAAATCAGTCCCCTCCAAATTCTTGCTTCTTTGTTCGAGTTTGGTGGCAGGGGTAAGGGATGATTTGCTAGGGTTGCAAGGAAAACGCCGAAAGAACCCATCATGGATATTTATACTAAGGTTTGGATGTGATTCAGAGGAATTCAAATGATTTGAATTTAAACTTGATCTATTGATTCAGGAGTGATCAAAATCTTTTCTGATTAGGAGTGCAGGCCTTTCGAGGGTTTGCAATGTTTGAATTTGAACCCTTTATAATAAGGTCCCTGGAGAATCAACATTTGCAAGCAACCCTTCCTCCTCCTTATATTTCTATAATCTTATATAGATGCATACATCCTAGTATTTTAAAGTATAACCAGGTGGCTCATATAAAATGGGTTTAGTCACAATAATTAACAGATATTAGAATAAAATAAAATTAATAAAAAGAAAGATTGGGGCTTACACCTTTAACAGCCTTTTGCGGGACGAAGAACATGTGGTATGGTGATAGTAATATCGCCCAGGTTGCGAGACGAGAGCTGAGTGCCCCAGGTTTGGTCATGAGGACCCTGAGGGGGTTGATCCGTGATATCACGTGGATGGTTTGTCCCGTGACGTAGTATCGCGTCTTCTGGATTGCGAACACGAGAGCAAGGCATTCCTTCTCTACGGTCGTGTACCGGTATTCTGGCCCAATCATCTTTCGACTGAGGTAGTATATAGCTTGTTCGTGGCCTGCATCATTGTTTTGTGCCAATAGAGCACCAAGAGAATGTTCCATAGCTCGCACATAGAGCAGGAATGGCTTTCCAGCAACGGGAGCTACCAGGACTGGGGGGTTCGACAAATATTCTTTGATGCTATCGAAAGCGCTGGCATTCTTTCCCATACGAAAGAGACTCCCTTCTTCATAAGATGGGTGAATGGTTGACATCGTCCAGAGAGATTAGAGATGAATCTCCTGATGTAAGCTAGCCTGCCTTGGAGGCCTCGGAGTTCGCAGAGATTTCTCGAGGACCCATCTCCATGATTGCCTTTGTTTTCTCGGGGTCGATGTGAATGCCCTGAGAAGTAATGACAAAACCCAGGAATTTCCCGCTGGAGACTCCCAAGAATGATTTTGTAGGGTTCATCTTTAAGTTGTGTGCTCGTATTAGGTCGAACACTGTCCTGAGATCTTGCAGATGATCTTCCTTCGAACGGCTTTTGACGGCGATGTCGTCGACGTAGCATTCCACTGTCTTGCGCAAGTGGTCTCTAAAGATGGCTCATAGCTCTCTGGTAAGTAGCGCCAGCATTCCTTAAACCGAAAGGCATAACGGTGTAGCAATATGTACAAATCGGTGTTCGGAATGATGTGTGCTTCTCGTCGTCAGGGAACATCTTGATCTGGTTGTATCCTGAGAAGCCATCCATGAAGGACATACGTTCGAAGCCGCAGGTGTTGTCGATCATAATATCTGTGATAGGAAGAGGGAATTCATCTTTAGGGCATGCCTCATTCAGATTCCGAAAGTCAATGCATATTCGGATCTTCCCGTTCTTCTTGAGAACTGGTACGATGTTGGCTACCCAGTATGGATGCTGCTCTTCGCGAATGAAGCCGCTGGCTATCCGTTTGTTGACCTCGGCTTCAATAGAATTCATGACAACGGGGCGAAACCGTCGTTGCTGTTGCTTGACAGGTTTTGCATCCGGACGAATATTGAGTTTATGGAGTATGATCTCGGGGTCCAATCCTGGCATATATTCATAGCTCCAGGCGAACACATCGATGTACTCTTTGACGAGTTAGAGCAGCGACTCTCGCACTTCATCTGTCAGACTCTGGCTGATGAAGATTGGTTTCGGG
This sequence comes from Iris pallida, assembly GCA_029216955.1. Classification (NCBI taxonomy): domain Eukaryota; kingdom Viridiplantae; phylum Streptophyta; class Magnoliopsida; order Asparagales; family Iridaceae; genus Iris; species Iris pallida. The sequence continues at coordinate 46,709 of JANAVB010025527.1, forward strand.
AAGGCTTCATCACCAAGATTAACTTGTATGACCTCATCCTCGGTGGAAGGTTCTCTTTGCTCGAAATTTTTCCCATTGTTCATCTAGCTGTTGGGCCCACGGCTCTAGCTCGAGGATTATCGGAATGTCTTCATCTTCTTCATAAGCGTCGGCGAATGCCATGTTGACTGACAGGACTTGTCTGAATACGTCTCCGATGCTGGTATCCGAGTCAGAAGTTGGTGACCCGGTCGAATGTTAATGCCAGTCACATTCTTCATCTGAACTTTCAGGGGTCGTCGTAGGTGTTACATACCCTAATCCACATCGAGTCTTGCTATAGTAGTCCCGTGGTTTGCTAGCCGGGACCGGAGGCTTCAAAGGTAATCGTCGTCCTACCGTAGTTCAAACCCG
>JANAVB010025528.1:0-14552 GCA_029216955.1 Iris pallida
TGGCTGCGTCCGATTGTGTCACCAATTCTCTCAGAGTGGAGAAGTTGTCCCCAGCAGAGTGCCATCGTGTTTGCCATGATATCAAAGAACAAAACAATTTATGGGAGGATGAACTTTAATTCACAATACAAACTCGCTCATACAAAGAGAGCCTAGGAACAAAACCTAGGAAAAGCAATCTAAGTACAATTATTTATTTTTTTGGAGGGTGACGGTAGAGGCTCGGGAGAGTGCTATCAACTCTGTCTTACTCCTTGGACGATCGGACGTAGCTTCTGCTCTGGCAAGGAAATGCTCCCTGTGTATGTGGGGGTTGCTAGTCTCTATGCACGGGCTCTGTGTCTGTTTGCAAGGGAACAGCACCTTGCTATTTTAGGAATTGTGATGAGCGGGGGTGTGCAGTAACTGCTCCTTAAAAAGTGGGCGGTTGGGGATTGGTTAAGATTAACCTTGATCTGTTTGTTGGAAACCAATCTGGGCTGTTTGAATTGGTTGCAATAAATCTGCATTGTTATGATTTGTTGGTTGCAATAAATCCGAGTGGATAAATCTTAATCAATCTTCTGCCATGTGTCCCAACTGCCATTTATGCTACAAGCCGCATGAACGGGGCGTCCTGGCAGAGCCACATGAGTGTGGTCTGCTAATTGAGCCGCATGAGGCTGGCCTCACAACCGAGCCGCATGAGGATGGCCTTACAACTGAGCCGCATGAGGATGGCCTCACAACCGAGCCGCATGAGGGTGGCCCCACAACCGGGCCGCATGAGGATGTCCTCACAACCGAGCCGCATGAGGGTCGCCCCACAACCGAGCCGCATAAGGGTCGCCCCCCAACTGAACCATATAAGGGTGGCCCCCACAGCCGAGCCGCATGAGGGTGGCCTCCAACTGAACCGTATAAGGGTGGCCCCTACAGCTGAGCCGCATGAGGATGGCCTCCCAACCGAGCCGCATGAGGGTGGCCTCCAACTGAACCACATAAGGGTGGCCTAGGCGGTCCGCACAGAGAACTTCCTTGGACTTTGTGAACTGTACCAGCTATCTCAGAGATTTTCTCGTCTTTTGATGAGCATGACGCGTCTCTTCATTATGTCAGAGCCGTCAGAACAGTCGCTTTATGTCAGAGCATTTAATGGCCAGCTGCAGGGGGCAATTATGGCCAGCTGTAATTGGCCTGTTTTGAGCCGCATGAGGCCACGTGGCCCTTTCCTGAGCCGCATAAGATTCCTGAGCCTCATGCGGCTCTCTGGGACTTTCCGAGCCACATAAAGCTCTTCAAGCTTTTGAGCCGCATTTTGTGCATGTAGCTCTGTAACATTGTCGATGAGCCGTACATTATCTGTAATAAGAACAGAATTCTGCTTTCTCAAATCCTCCATTTCATGCACAGAGCCCTCCATCACAATGTTGACTGCACGTTTTTGCGCTTCTTGTGCCTCGAGCTCTTTCAACTTTTCTTTGAGTTTCTCGTTCTCAAGGTTGGCTGCACGTAACTACCCTCATTGTGCCTCCATCTCTTTTAACTTTTCTTTGAGTTCTTCATTCTGCGCAAGAATGTCAGAATGATGTCTTCTCAAATCCTCTAATTCTTGTGCTGAGTCGTCCATCACAGCGCCCATTTCATCATGCTGTGGTATCCATTGTTCATCAAAATTATCCCCACCTGCTTCTTGGTGTTCTTTCTCTCCCTATTTTTCAACTTCTTCTATAGGAGGCTCATCTTCTTTGTGCCCTTCTTCTTTCCCAACAGGTATAACCAGATGCTCGAATATCATCATTATAGGACCGATTGTAGGAACAAGTTGTAAAGCGCAATACTCTAGATGGGGGGGGGGGTGAATAGAGTAGGCAGCAAAAATTAACAATTTAAAAATGTTAATAACAAGATCACAGATAATATATCACAGATATGTAAATAAAAAGTAGATAGTAGAGAGCAAACGTAAACACAAGCATGTATACTGGTTTTCCTCTTGTGAGGACTAGTCCAGTCGGAAGAACTCTAGCTTTTAGTTGAATCCACTATTAAAAATCACCACAAGTTTTCATCCGAAGTTCTTGCAACTTCTACAACGCGAGCTTTGATCCGAAGTACTCGACCAACTTCAATTATGAAGTGTCCAACTTCAATCAGGCCTCTGATTACAACCACTCTGAAACTTCTAGACCGTACCGCACTGGCAAATCGACTAGAGGATTGTAACTGGCTTGGGATTTGAAAATGAATAACTCAGAATACTTTGGAAGAAGTAGTAGGCTTATAGAGAAGAGATATGAAAGTGAATTGGTGTATGAGTGAGTTGAAATGATCGAAATCCTTCTCTATTTATAGCTTTTCAAAGGCAGAATTCTGACAGAATTCGGGCAGAATTCGGACAGAACTCTACGAGAAAATCCCGTTGGGATCCGTAACTGTGGGAAGACCAAGTTCAAAAAGCAACGTTCACTAACCGAACTCTGGCCGAACTCTGGCCGAATTCGGGCCGAGTTCTGCTAGGGTTCTGTTAGGGTTTTTGCAAATTAGTTTTTGGGCTTTTTGAAAAGTCAAACAGTTAGAAAGTAGTTTGGCCTTTTGTAAGTGGGCTTGTTTTCAAAATAAAAGGGTATTTTGAAAACGTTTCTTGGATAGCCTATTTGCCAGTATGATGCAGTGTACATCGTATTCCTAGACTCAATAATTATAAAAATATATTGATCAAATAGGAAAACCAATAGCCCTTTGATGACGCATTCCTTCAAATATTTGAGCAGACTTTGAAGACGCCTTTTTTACTTGACGGCGGTCGTCCAAAGATAAACAGATTTGGAAATCTGATTAACTTTTGGAGGCTTCACCACCGAACCCCTGACGGGGGGCGCTACCCCCCTCGACCCCTGTCCGCTGACCGGGCAGCGAAACCCCCGATGCGAGGCCCCGGATAGGTCGTTAGGCGGTTCAGAGAAATCTTCTTGTATAACGCTGTCTTTGGCCCATCAATAATTCTCCATTACGTATGTCCTAGTTTGATCATGTTTGATCATGCTTAAAGCATGTCTACAAATACATGTTAGACAAACAAAATAATATGATACAAGCATATCAATATGATATAGAACATTTAGGAAAATGGTAACATTAGGACAATGCTAAGTTTAAGTAGCAACATGATAGTGATTACATTAATATTAGTGATATTATTACGGTAAACTTAATTGATTAGCCATATTCAAAAACATGATATAATCATTGGGCTAACAATCATCGATCTTAACTTGTTGTGATATTCGGCCTTGAGGAAGTTTAAGATTTCGTACCCATTCCATGTAAAAAATCTTGGGTAATCAGGAATTGGGTCGAACTTTCTTTTCACAAATTTACTATGTTCTGCAAACCAATAGAGGAAGTATATTGTGCAACCTTCCAATTGGAGTAAGCCATTGAGTAATCCCCCCGTTCAGTTTTGCTTCTAATCTTCTTTATGCTATCCATTACATATGCCAGGATTAACCTTGGCCAGCATATACTGTTGATGACGTCCACACTGTCTACCAAGGCCAAGAATCTGTACGGTAAATTTGAACCGCCAGACTTTATGAAGAATACTATTTGCACAAATGGAAGATTATTAGCTTGGCCAAATCATCTGGATTAACAGCGTTATCTCGGCCACGAAGCCGTCGTAACAATTCAAAGAACTTGTCTCTCACTTCCTTCTTCGTGACTTATGAGTGTTTGCCCTTAGAATTAGCCAGCAATCTTGTGAAGTGATCTCTACACAGGCTCAATGATGCTGGTGGTGTGGACTGCTGTTATTTTTTCTTTATCAATCTTCTGTAAATAACATCATTATCGCTTTCTTCATTCAGCGGTGGACCGAAGATGACTGTCATATCGTCGACGTTTGGCACAATTTTAACAGTGGTGCTCAATTCAAAGCACCCGACGCCATCTTCTTCTTCTGTGTAACTTGCAAATAAATTCTCAAGCCCTTCCGTTAACTTGGCCAATTCGGAGACGTGGACTCATTTTGGTAGAAAATCTCGACAAAATTTCAGAAATCGGTATTCTTCAAGGAATCAATAACTGGATCAGGTAAATGACCAACATCTTCATTGACCACCTCCATAAGTTTTAGCATTGGCTTGAAGGTAGAACGGAAAAGCTTGATTCCTTATTCCTGACAGATTTTTTTTCTACAAAACAAAAAATTAGGTCGAAGAATAGCCATTCTGATGGGTTTTAACACTGGGAATGACATTCTCCGTATAAGACAACACGGAGAATAGTATTCTTCGTTTCAAATGACTGGAGAATGTTATTCTCCGTTTAAAATAAAACGGAGAATGTCATTCTCCGTTTAAAATAAAACGGAGAATGAACATTCTAATGTGTTTTAACACTGGGAATGTTATTCTCCGTTTCAAGTTACACGGAGAATGCCATTCTCCGTTCCAAATTAAACGACGAATAGAATCCTCAATCATTTTAACACTGGGAATGCTATTCTCCATGTAATTGGAAACGGAGAATGCTATTCTCCGTTTGTGAAAACACGGAGAATAGCATTCTCTTTCATTTTAACTCTTGTAATGCCATACTACGTTTAATTTAATCCGGAGAATAGAATTCCCCGTTTCAAATTACATGGAGAATAGCATTCTCCGTTTAAATTAACACGGAGAATAGCATTCTTATGTTGTTTAACACTAAGAATTCCATTCTCCGTTAAAGTAAACGGAGAATGATATTATTGATTTAATTTAGACGGAGAATGACATTCCCAGTGTAATTTGACAGGGAGAATGAACATTCAAATGCGTTTTATGACGGAGAATGTCATTCTCTTTGTAATATATACAGAATTTGCGAACATAAACTCAAAGTTATACCTTCTGTTTGTACTTGTTTTGTTTAGCATCTTTTTCCTTTTTCTTCTGTGCAACTTTCTTAGAATAGGGTTTCGGTTGTTCTCCGTCTTTCCCTTTTGGATTATCTGTAACTGGTGCATCTTCTCTAATTGGTGATGCTGCCGTTGATGATCCTACCGCTGATGCCCACATGGTGTGAAGATTGCGAATGGGGAGGAAGGTTTGAAGATTTTGGAGGAGAATAACCTAGGTTTGAGTATAGAGTGGAGTATGGAAGAAGAGGAAGAATCGAAACAGTTTTCTTTTTTTTTTTCTTTTTTGTAATAAGAGGGTTCGGGGGTGTTTTGAATTAATTAGAAGGACAAAAATGTCATTCGATAGAAGGGCAAAAAGAATCGAAACCGTTTGGACTCCTTTCTGCTTAATTATATTAATTAGAAGGACAAAAATGATTCTGCTTAATAAAAAGAATCGAAGCCGTTTGGCAAAAATGTCATTACAACTCAACAAAACAAATGAACACAATACATTAGATATAAAGAAGAAGAAAAAAATTATCGTCTTCCATATTCAATCATTTCAGATTGGACTCCTTTCTGCTTAATTATATTATATAAGCAACTTTTTTAGTACTTCATTGTGCTCTGAAGTTGTAATCCATTCAGCAGCTTTGCGTCTTTCCATTCCCGCATCAAACTGCATATAACAAATATAACATCAAAATATTGCTCTAAAAAGTGTAAGTTTTTTACGACATATTTTCATACTTACATTGAGAGAACGGTAGTCTAGACTACATCGGTCTTTCATGAATGCAATTACAAAAATTCCACAATCAACTAAATTGCCTTGGCGGGGAACATAAGAATGACGTTTTATTACAAAAGTAGAAAAGCTGAACCTAGCATCTCTCAACTTCAAAATCTCTTCTTCGAGAAAGAGATCCAAATTTGAAAGCTAGAATTACCAGAATTCAATATGTATTAGTATACCGCGTATCTTGTACCCAATTCATAAAAATTGATGAATATGAGCTTACTATTTCTTTTATGACTGATTTGTTTTGAATCAGATCATCTTTAGATGCAAGTGAGACCCAAATTTCAACAGTCCTTGTTTTAACCAGAACCCAAAGAATGGGTATGTATAACTGAATCAGGATTAATTCGGTAAAACAAATTAGTAAATTTTCAGAAAATTACGATTAATATTTAAACAGAAATACATTAATATCTCGTTGCAAGTGCTTAAAGATCCTATGTAATCCTGAAAATATTTGTACTTCTTCCATATTTCATGAAGCTTTTCGTCGGATGGAGGGTAACATTTCTTTCTACATACACATCAATTAATACATTACGAAGGACAAACAAACGAGAAAATTGTTAATGCATATGCATTGAAGAATAAAATGCTCACTCACCATTATCCTTATTGGTAAAAACCATACATTAGCTTTATTAGAGGTTCTTTTCCGTTCCTCCGTGGTGAGAAAAGCAGATACAAAGCCTACAATCTGAATAAATCATTAAAAATGTCAGCGATGGAATCGAAGTAAACATAGATGGCATCTAAGAAGAAATATACTATCTATACATACCTCATTTTTAATTCTCGTTAAAGGAGCTAAGGACGTCATCTCAAACCGTGACACATAGATTTTGTTGCAAGATGATATTATTTCTCTAAGAAAAGAAACGAATAAATTAGGAGAAAAAATTTTTGGAATTAAATCAAAACTCATATTACTTGCTCGTCAGGTCTATCATCGGCAAAAATATAGTCGTAATAACTCGAAGAACCACTAGTACACTTGCTAGGCTTCGAGGTTGAACCCCTTGTTAAACTTTTCGATGGTGTGACCGGATCTAAATTTCTACGCATTCTTTTCGAAGAACTGCTAAAGTCAGTTTCTTCTGTAGGACACAATGCGAGAATTCGGTCCATTGCTTTATTATGATTCTGTAGCATCACGTCCTCCTCATCGAAAGATTCAACGGAAACCTCCTTCACATTATTAAATACTCCAGATAAAGATGCCTTCTTCAAAGCTGGAGATTCTTCAATCTTCTCCAAACGTCGAGATAAATTCATTTGTTCAATTTCTATTGAACCAAGATTAGAATTGATCGATGCAACATCAGCTGAAATCGTCGAAAGTTGTTCTACAATCCTGCGCAACATACGCGGAATGAAGGATTCATTTGGAGCTGGCAACCAATCTTCTACGTCTTCTACATTTTACCACACGAGTAGACATCTTGAGAACAAGAAAACTATTGTATTTCAGAAAACTATTTATAATTTCAGAATAAATAATAGTACTATGAAACAAGAAAACTATTGTATATATAGCAAGAAAGAAGTACAAAAAGTAAGGAAGATGGAAAGACAAATAAATTTCGAGACTACCAAACAATCTACTAGCCGTTTCATTGAGGAGGGCTCGAGGAAGATTCTACTTGCCGTTTGAAAAGTACAAAGGTTATTATGATTAATAATTTGAGGAACACTATAAGAGGTTTAATTCTGCTGGTACTCCTCGTTGTTCGAGGAGGGCTCGACGAAATCCGCAGCGAACCGGAACTTCTTCTTCTTTCCTTCTTCATCTTCATTTCTCCTTCCACCACCACCACCATGGCCTGTAGCTTTATAACAAAAATATTAAATTGTTAGATGAAACAAAAAAGATAAATTACGAAAAGATTACTAAATCAAAATCAAACATAAACATATTCATAGAAAACATGAGATTAAAGATGAAAATGTTACAGAAGCAACACCACAATTTTACAACAACTAAGCAGACTCTGCTAAGCAATAACTAAAATTAGGGATTGTGTCATCCTTGGATTTAATTTACACAAAGAAGAGATTTGAGAGAAGGGACTTTTATCGGCTTCCTACCACTCTTCTTCTCTGAATTCTCTCCTTACTATTATCTACATTGGCTACAGGAACTTCGTCCATGTCGTCGTCGTTGTTATCATCTTGATCGCCAGTAGCGGTGGTGTCATCGTCTACATCGCCTACAGACCTGGACACACTGTGTCCTTCCTTTCGGCCGACACACAATTATTGTTATATATATACGTAGTTGCACAAAATATTAAATTGCATGGACGAAAGAGAAAGTAAATATGAGTTAATTTAGGGTGTTCATTAAAAAAATTACATTGAAGAATGACCTGCTATAGCAAGTTAACAATAGGTCAAAAGTAAAAAACAGCATTAAATGATGTCTCCTGCATTATTTAATCTGAATTGAATCTCAACCGTTGGATGAACATCCAACGGTCCAGATTTGGGATGTATCGATACATCCAAAATGGGTGGATGTATTGTAGAATTTTCCTATATATATAGCCTTGTACATCCAACGGTACAAAAAGAAAAAATATATATATAGCCTTGTACATCCATCGATACAAAAAAGATAAACTAATACAACAAGTACAAACTAATATGTCTCCGTGATACAAAAGCATACAAAAATCACGGGCACTAGTAGGAGTACCGGTAGTTCCATTACGAGTATACTAGTAGGAGCCACCAGTGGGAGTACCGGTAGTACCATTACGAGCACTAGTAGGAGTACCAGTAGTACCATCACAAGCACTAGTAGGAGTACCGCTAACGACCCAGTACCATACACGGTGCCTCCCTTTCCTCTCCCAAGAGCATGTACCATAATTCTTTTCTTGGTAGGCGTAGGTGGCGTACTGGTGCCAGCACCCCCATACAGATCAGCGACATAAGAGGCATGACTCTCCAATTTCTCGTAGGCCTCCTGTACTAGTGCTAGCACTCCCCCTACGGTCTCGGAACTCCAAATAACAGGGTATCTGAAGTTGGTATCATGGAAAACTTCACCTTGGTATCAGAGCTCCAAGACATGGTCTTTTGTTGATCATTCAGGTTGATCAAACTTATATGCATTGTCCTTGATGCCATGTGAATATAAGAATATGATATGATTCATATATGCATGCTTAATTCATTAATATATGATGAATAATGATATTAAAGAAATGATCAACCAACATTGTGTGATTTTTATTTGTTATCAATAGCAGGTTGTAATAATCAAAATCTGGAATCCCAACAAAATAAGTAGAACCAAACACGAGCTCATGAATAGATCTAGGACTACAAGCAACTAAAAACTTAAAAAAACAAGTGAAGGATAATTTTTCAAGGTGACACTCTTGAATGAACCTTCTGGAGAACCTGTCAACTGGTGTTACATCAAAGGCCCGTTTGGTTTGCAGGATTTGACAACGTAATGTAACTGGCATTACGTTGTCAATCTAACTCGAGTGTTTGGTTGGACCAAAAAAAAATTAGATGTAATGTAATTGCGATTACAAATTTGATTACATTACATCAGTTTCTTCTAAACTCAATTACATCATAAAATCTATGTAATCGCAATTACATTACAACTTAAGCGGTAGGTTGGTATGCTATAATTTGGACGTTTTGTTCGTTTTTGGTTTTTTTTGTTGTTTTTATTTTTTTTTGTCGGTTTTTTGTTTTTTGTTCGTTTTTGGTCGTTTTTGTCGTTTTTGTTCGTTTTTGTTTGTTTTTTGTCGTTTTTGTTCATTTTTTGCCCTTTTGTTAGTTTTTTGCCGTTTTGTTTGTTTTTTCTTTTGTGCGTTTTTGTCTTTTTTTCGTTTTTTGCCATTTTTGTTCGTTGTTGTGTCGTTTTTGTTCGTTTTTGCCTTTTGTTAGTTTTTGTCGGTTTGTTTTGTTTTTGTTTGTTTTTCGTTTTTTGCCATTTTGTTCTTTTTTGTCGTTTTGTTTCTTTTTGTTCGTTTTTGCTTTTTTCGTTTTTGGTTGTTTTTTTTGTTTTTTATCGTATTGTTCTTTTTTGCCGTTTTTTGTTTTTTTTTGCCGTTTTGATCGTTTTGGACCGTTTTTTCGATTTTTTGTCGTTTTTGTACATCCTTGAATGTTTTGGCGCTTTTGCACCTTTTTTTAAACTTTTTTATCGATTTTGTACATTTTTGTCGGTTTTGCACGTTTTTTTATTGTTTTTGCTTATTTGCACGTCTTTTGCCTTTTTGTACGTTTTTATGAATTTTTGTCAAATTTGTACGTTTTTATCGTTTTTAGTCGATTTGTACGTTTTTGACCATTTTCACCTTTTTATCATTTTTTGCCATTTTTTGCGTTTTGCACGTTTTTTAATCCATTGTGGTCGATTTTGCACTTTTTTGTCGTTTTTAACTTTTTGATCGATTTTGCACGTTTTGCCATTTTTATCGTTTTTTGTCGTCTTGCATGTCTTGATCATTTTGGTCGATTTTTGCATATTTTGTTCGTTTTTTGTCAATTTTGTACGTTTTTCGTTTTGACCGTTTTTGCGCATTTTTCGTTTTTGTCACTTTTGCACGTTTTTTATCGTTTTTGTCAATTATTTTTTTTTTCTCCTTCTTTTTCTTTTTTGATTTTTTAATTTTGGAATTTTATTGATCAACTTTTAAATTTATGTTGTATTTTAAAAAAATATTAAATTAAAAATTCAATTACATTACATGGTAAACCAAACACATGAATGCAATTAACATTACATTACATGGTTTGATACATGTTTCAACCAAATATAGTAATGTAATTGTAATTAATTCCATTACATTACAAACTCAATACATTACAAATCCAATTCCATTACGATTACATTACAATGAACCAAACGCAACCCAAGTTTGATGATGATAGATATGGGTGAGAAAGTTAAGAACCGTACAGCACTGCAGATCGAGGGAGAAACAAAGGGCATGCCCAGGGTTTGGTCATCCAGGTTCAACTTCACAAATACGCATACCGGACAATCATTCCCAACTTCTCCTACATTCATCCAACAATGTATATCTATCTTCACCACCGCTCTATACTTCTATAAAAGAAAAAACCATTGCAGTTAGAAAGAATGACAAGAAATAATAATCAAAATTGAACAAAAGTGCACAACTCTAAATCATACAAAAGTAATAATCAAAACTGATGTTCTCAAGAGTTTCAACTTTCCAATATTCCTAGAATGCTCCTTCCAGTTTCATGACAATAATAAGATACTGATATCTCCTTCAACTTCACATCCCTCCCAACAGTATCTCAAGCAATTACAGGAAAGAAGAATTCAGATTAGGAATATTTCTAAATATTTAGCGAAAAAACTAATCATATATGTTGCATGATTTTCTTACATGGAGAGACTGTATGGTAATATTCTCCAGCAATCTTTAATGACGATCAAGAAACACATTAAGTGGATTTGGTCAGTAAAAAGATAAGTTTGTAAGCTTAACTTCAAGTAATTAAAAACTCTAAAGTCTCTCTATTTTACAAATCACAATACTTAATAGATGTGCTTTTTAAGCTTCTTTTTTTTTCCAAAGACAAAATTAGACTAGATGGTTATCACAAAGGTCTTAGACAACTAATTTAATATCTTCTATTCAAAAGAAACAATATAAAATCGAACCACTCAAATAGAGATGTGACTAAATGTAAAGTTAATCTGAATGCATAAGGAGTACGGACATTCCAAAATGGTGGTGGACGAGTTGAAACATATCGGACACGACATAGACTTCAAATACACCATAACATGCTAAAATACATTTCGTGTCAGATTTGGTACAGATGAAGCCATAGTAACGAGTGGCATAAGTTGTTGGATTTTGCTTGCATGATAATATGCAATTTGAATGCCACCATCAAGAAGAAAGTGGTTCAGTGCATCAGCAAGAGTACACCTACTAATGGTCCAATTGTTTAGCATTAAAAACTTGAAAATAGATTCGAGTTTCAGTTATGGGAAAGGCCTCTGTCAACGTTTGCCATTTTCTGATTTGCTATCGTTCAATCTGGAAAATAATGAAATTGAGTCAGGTTTTGCTCGGGCTTTTAGGTCCAAATAGGCCCACTTTTCATTTGGTGACAAGGACCCTGAATTTTCTGCTAGTCTTAGAATTAATTTCAAATTATAGTGAAACCGAGTCAGTATATTTCTCGATCAATCTTAAAATTATTTAGCAGCATTACGTAATTACTAATTAGTTTATGGAAAGAAAGCCTAAGTAACCTAGATAACAAATAAGTGTCAAAAGAAAAAATAAAAAGGATTCAAGTGTCAATTTAGCTAACCTTGTTTGTACCCTTGATTTGGGAAATCCATTGTTTGTGTCCTTGATTCAAGTGTCAATTTAACCGATAATATATCTACAGAATAATTAATGAACAAATATCACAAATATAAGCTATAATGCAAGGGGCTAGTGTTCGACGTAACAAAAGGTTGAACGAACTTTTGCTTTATTGAACGTATAAGGTATCTGTGTTCAAAGAAGGAAGCCCTAAATAGGATATTCTAAGTACAGGGAGAAGAGATTTCTGGGAAAGTGTGACGATAGAGATCGAGCACTGCAGGGCTCCTTTACTCCGTTGACGAACTGACGACGAATCAACCTTGCTATGGCTCTCTGGCGCCTTTGATGGGACTCTGGGGTCACCGAACAAGAGGCTGTCTGGATGAGAAGATCCCTTGAAGATGGTTGGTTGGTAGGTTCTTTGGTTGATAGGTGAATGATGGTGGTCGACTCTTCGTGGATGGAGATCGCTGCTTCTTTGAAGATTGTCAATTGTTAATATTCCCTCTGTCTTTGATCCTTTTTTTCTCTTGGTGGAAGAAGAACTCTTTCTATTTATAGAGAACCGAGCACATATGCGATATGTATTAGTATTCTGAGATATGAAAGAATATGCCGTCATTGTACGGTACGGACTTCTGCGGTGCTGACACGTGGCGAACATCGAGATTCCCCTCAAACGAGATCTCTGGTGGTTATAAACATAACCGAAGGAGGTGACACGTGGCGCGTAACGATTTGCTTGCTCGGATACAGCCGAGTAAATCTTAGGATTTCATCCTAGATTTGGAGTCTAATTGATCCTCATATAAGATTTAAATCAATCTGATATGATAAATCATGATTTAATCTCAATCTTCTCTACAAGAGACGGTTTAAACAAACCAATTAGGGTGGACCCATACTTCCTGCGCCTCTGGTGAGGACTAAGTGTTGCTACGCTTCTGGGGCGACGAGTCGACCGTGCTTCTGGAGACGACGGGACCTCTGTACTTTCAGGCGATGAGTGGACTTGGCTTCGAATGACAAGGAGACTTCTGTGCATATAGAGCAACTTACGAAGCTGTGTTTTGGGCTAGCAGAGTCACTGTGCTGTAGGCGACAAGTAGGCTCGTGCTTCAGGTTGGCGAGGTTACTGTGCTTTTGGAGCAACATGTTGACTTATATTTGTTGCGATGGGAGTTTTCAAGACTCTTGTAGAAGTAACTTAAGCTTTTGATCTGGAGCAGATGACTGCACCGTAGGAATGGAGATGGTGTCAGCATATCACTATCATGCACCTCATGCGAGCGTAGGTACGTAGCTACGCTTTTGAACAGTGGAGGCGTTGGCTGCAAAAGGAAGGGTATGACATCCTTGCGCATCTGAGATTGGCGTAGGCAGATAGCTGCACCTACGGAGTGTAGACACTGGCTTTGGAATAAAAGAAGGGGATGAGGGCCCTACCACCATCTTGTTTCTGAGGTTGGCACAAGCAGGTGGTTGCGCCTCTGGCTCGAAGGCTCTGGCTTCTTCAAGGTGCTGGGTTGCTGATATGCTTCTGAGATTTTGTGCCTACAAGAATATCAGAACATGCTTCGGTGAAGGTCAATCCTCCAGTGTGTGTATCGAGAAGAAGGAAGGATGCGCTTGAATGAAGACCGCATCCCTTGTAGATCCCTTTAGGCTTCTATCGAATCTGTACTAGATCCTTTGTAGTAGCACAACATTAGTCCCTTATGTATAGTCTTGATGTGTCTGTATTAGACTTTGGTAGACATGACAATGAAGGAACTTTTCTTCATATCTTCTGTTTTGTATTTTTAGCACTGAGACTGAGTCTTTTGCATCTTCTGCACTTTGGCGAAGGAATGTCTTCAGCTAAATTTTTCATGCTTCTACAAGACCCCCTTTAAAGTGTCCCAAACTTGAGTCAAGCTCGGGATACTTTGAACAGAAGCATAAACACGTGTCAGGACTGTACGAGCTGGGTGATGGCTGGTGTCACGCCTAGCCCTTAGCATTAATGGTCTTGAGTCATCATTTCAGAGCATGGGCTCATGATGGCTTCTTGATATTGGAGCCTCTTGCGTCTTTGCCGGGATCACGAATCTCTTCAGCAGAGGGGGTTAAGAGTCACGTTCCTCTGGTCACTCGGAGTACTGCCATCTATCATGGAGTGGAGCTTTTGCTTAACTTGTAAGCTTCCCTCTGACCGATGTCTGGCTCATGCTTGGACCATGCGAACAGCCTACTTAATGGACTGTCCATCAAGAGAAGACTCAGCTACTTCAATAATGGCCCTGCTTGCCCGATGTTCAGCTCTTGACGACCCTGGAGTTTGTTTGAGGCGGCCGTCGGTGGCAAATATTTTTATCCAAAGAATCTGTAGTAGAACTACCATTGGATCTCCAGACATCCCGCGTCCTGGATTTCGTGGGCGTCAATAGCGTCTCGGACCTCTGCTTTTTGGTTTAGGATTGCTTGTCATTCAGACCGAGGAATAGCAAGACCTGCTGTTGTGGTTGCTCTCACCGGCCAGCTAGGGAGATAGGAGAGTCTTGTG
>JANAVB010025529.1:0-80045 GCA_029216955.1 Iris pallida
GCAAAGTGCGGACCTTGGAGTGGCAGCTATTGTCTGCCCGATGGAGTACACAAAGGAAGTGGAGCTAAGAGTTGGATGGTACGCACCACCTAGGCACTCGAGCTGGATGGGTACTGAGGTGAGGAGTGGCGCAGCCTGTGTGTGCCCACCAGGGAGCACGGAGCCCAGCAAAGGCTGGGACGTGCCAGGAAGCTCTAGCAGAAGGAGCACAGAGGGTAGAAAAGGCTCTGTTTGGGGGTGAAGAGGCGCAGCTAGGGGAAGCCCAACAGGGAGCACATAGCCCAGTAAAGGCTAGGTTGCACCAGGGGTTGCCTGAAGAGTAATAGCACAGACAACTATTGGCCACCCTTGTGCGCAGATAGGGGTGGCGCTCGGTAACCTGCGCCAAGGGTCAAGGAGGGAGAGGGAAGGAAATTTGAATTCGAAAAGTGTAAAAAGGAGCGGAAGATGAAGGGGGCGGGCTGTTCGAATTCAAAATCGAATTCTGAAGGGTGGGATGGCGGGAAACCAGATGGTTCGGAGGGGAACCACCGAGAGCCGTCGGATGGAGGTGGCTACTAGCGGGGGACAGAACCGGCCTCGTCAAGGAGCAGTAACATGTACCTCCTGCCAAGGCGGAGGAGGCGTCGACAGAATCCCAGAGCCAAAGGAGGAACCCCCCCAGCCCGACCAAGGCAAGCTAGTCCAGGGACCACGACGGCAAGGCCGGACGAGGCTGGGGAAGGCCAGCAGGCAGGAGCGGCTGCCGGGCGAAGATGAGCCGGCCAGGAGGTCCCCGTCCCTGGCGAGGATGGAGCACGCCGGAGGAGACGGAGTACGACGGACGCTACAGCAGGGGGAACGAATAATGTCGGGGACAAGACGCCAGAGGGGTTTCCACGGGGCAGCAGGGCGAAGGGGAACACTGGGGAAAAGATCCACCACTCGAAGAAGATGGAAGAGAGAGGGAACCACCGCTGGAGCAACCGAGGAAGCCGAAGGCAGCTTATATATATATATATATATATATATATATATATATATATATATTATATATATTAAAATATATATATATATATATATATATATATATATATATATATATTAAGAAACTTTCCATTTTATTCATAATATAGCACAAAATGCCGTAGCCATTACAAGTAAGCGCGAAGCGCCAAAACCCTAAACAGAAAAAAGGAACATAAGAGCACCAGCCCGAGCGTATCGGGGTGGAGGGAAAAAATAGCTGGAAGGATGAGGTGGTGGGGACGCCACTCCTGGACGAAGAGGATCGAGAGAAGGACCTCACCAGAAAGAGTGATCTACGGCGGTTTCTGGGAGTTGGTTGCTATCATCTGACGAGCGGCTGCTATCTTATTGGCTGCCAGATAAGCCTATGGAGTGGAGTGGTCACTATTCTGGAGGCCCTGAGCCGCGTTGATAGCAAGCTCGACCCCCAACATCCAGGTAGGCAGCTCGGAGGCTGCTGTGGCTTTTCAAACATGGAGTTCCTGTATGGCGACCACCAGAGAGTAGGCCGTCGCGATCCGCTCAAAGTAATTTCTTAAGACAATCGGAGCTTCGTGGATCGCTTGTATCCCGACCGCGAGATGACCATCCACCGAAGGCAGCTTATATATATATTATATATATATATTATATATTATATATATATAATATATATATATATATGGGGAACTAATATCATCGGAAGACAAGAGAGGAGAGGTTTCCCCAACGGGGCAGCAGGGCGAAGAGGAACGCCGGGGAAAGAACCACCACTCGGGAAAATGGATGAGAGAGGGAACCACCGCTCGAAGCAACCGGGGGAGCCGGAGGCAGCTTATATATATTATTATATTATAAATATATATATATATATAATGTTTCCTGGAGCTCCCTCTTCCCCGTTCACGTTTGGCCGCCCCCCACCGGAGGTCAGCCTCGGCCCTTCTGTCTGCCCCTGCCGTAGGGGTGGAGCTCTCCATCTATTGCGTCTCGGCTATCCTCTTCCTTTTCGTGTGCTCGGGCGGCGCATTGGCCGGAATTGCTCGCTCTTCTCGGCCTCCCCTTCGACCCTACCCGCCCTCCTTCGCCAGCTGCCTCCCTCAACGCTCACCATCCGCACACCCCCTCCCCTCCGCCACTCTTCCTCCTCCCCTGCCACTCTCCTCCACCTCTCGTTCCCCATCCATCTCCCCGCTTCTCTTTCTCAGCTCAGTTTCTCGGTCGACTGGGCTGGAGTGGCTGCCCACCAGCTGTCGTCCTCGACGATGGTGGGGGCCTCCACCCCCGAGCTTTTCCTGGCTCCCGTTGGCCTTGGCCCCGGCCACTCCCATTAGCCAAAGGTGGCTCTCCAGTCGTCTTCGCATGACGATGACTGCTAGTTCCTCCCTACTACCTCGCTGGCCCTTGTTTCGTCCTCT
This sequence comes from Iris pallida, assembly GCA_029216955.1. Taxonomy (NCBI): domain Eukaryota; kingdom Viridiplantae; phylum Streptophyta; class Magnoliopsida; order Asparagales; family Iridaceae; genus Iris; species Iris pallida. The sequence goes on from JANAVB010025529.1 coordinate 2,406, forward strand.
CCTTCTGTCCTCTCGCCGCCCATCCACCCTTTCGAATTTCAAATTTTGAATTTCCCCACCTCTGCAGTCGGTGCGAGCTCCCCTGGGCTTGGCGTAGTTTGTATCCTGGCACCTTTTGTCACTGGGTCGACAATACGTTCTTCGGTTGGCATGCGACCTTCTGGTTTGGAGCGTCAGCCCTCGGCGTAGACCGGCAAGCGCACTCTTGCGCCACCCGGGTCCTTTACGGTTGGCGCGGGCCACGCTTTTCTTCTGTCGCCTGTTGGCGCCAGGCCTACCGCGTTACCTCTGGTGGTTCATGCCCTCTCCTCCCTTCCGGGTCTGTTGGCACCACTCAGGAGCTCGTGCCCCGTGCGCACCGTCGCATATTCTTTTCGCCTGCTGCAAACTGACTTATTGGCCATCCTCGGCCCTCCTTCAGAGCCGAGTATGGTTAGACACCGTGCCCCTTCGTCCACCGTCTCATTCCTCTAATGGTGCGCCTTCCTCTTACGCGTGCCCTCCGGCGATGTGATCCCTCGTCGGCCTGGCAGTCAAACCCCCCCCAACCGCCCCAGCTATGCCGCATCATTGAGGCCCGGCCTTGCCATGAAGAACTCCCTCATCATTTTCGATGTGGAGCTTCAAGATTTGGATCCTTCTGCCTCTTTGGAAGCCCTAGACATCAACATACCATTTTGCCCAAGGAAATGGCTTTCCTCTCAGAGCAATTCGCCCTCACTTTCATTCTCAAATTCCCTACAGGCTTCCCGAAGCTGTCTCGAATACAAGAAGTCATAGCCACTTGGGGACTTTCCTCAGTTATAGGGTGGCCCCCTTTGATCCCAAACATTTTCATCTTTTCTATCTTCGAAAGGAGACCATAAGATCGTTCGGTCTAGAGGCTCCGTAAAAATTGACTCGCACGTCATGAAGATTGAGAAAGTCTCAAGAATTTAATACTAAGGAGGTTTCGACGATTGCATCGATCTGGATCACGTTGCCGAATTTGCCACTGATGTGCTTCGTCCCCACCGTGTTGTGAAGAATAGCCAACTCCTTGGGAACTTTCGTCGCCCTGGCGGACAAAACTCGTACCCTTTCTAAAGATAACTATGCCAAACTGTACATATAGGTTGATCTGACAAAAGAGCTTCCCAACTTCATCAAAATATCCCTCGGGAATAAAACCGCACACAACGTATTATTTACGACAATAACATTATCTTTTGCAAGTATTACCACAGGTGTGGCCACTCCTTTGACCGATTCTACAGAGCCCATCCAGAATTGAAGAAGAAAGAGGCCCGACACCCCACCCCAACCAAACAACAAACTTGAGTCCCCTATCCTCTCATTGCCCAATTCCCACCTTCGGTTTGACTCTATGCCAGTCTGAGTCGTCACCAACTTTACTCCCAGAATCTACTCCCAGACTAGAGTTCCCCACCCCCCTCATCGTCTTCAGGAATCATCTTAAACAACAAATTTGACATCCTCAAAATGTTGGAGCGGAGGACCACAGTGAGTTTACCACCCCTTCACACAACTCCCACATCTGACTCGAAGTAAGCACTAGCCACCCCCATTCTCAAAAGCAAGCTTCCCAGGGAAGAGATATCTTCCCATATAATCCCTCAGGCATTTATGTTGCCAACAAATTTGATACTCTCAAATCAGAACCCACAGCAGACCTCAAGGCACAGAAGATCCCACAGGTGCTAACATAACGGAAGAGGAAACATGGACCAGTGGAGACAATGAAAGAGAGGCTGTAATTGCCGTGGAGTCTACTACATTGGAGAGCACTTCGGCTCAGACGAGCATGGAGGACCCCCAACCTCCCAACACTTCCTCGCTACATCCCATAATGTGGTCATCATTCGTGCGGATGCCTTAGCCAACATTGGCCAACCAACAGTCGCCAGAATGCAACAAGCCTTAAACGTCAAAATCAACACCACGAACAGCTTCTTCGGTGCCGTGGCTGAAATTGTTGGAGAGGCCTACATGCATCCGAACGAGGAGCCAGATAATTTTATAACAGTGGTCGAGAGGAAGGGTCCGCCACTAAAAAATCAAACAAGGAAAGCACTATAGAGGCCACGGCAAGGACCACTAGGTCAGCCGCAAAACTAAAAAAAACCCACCCATCAACCTAAATGCTTAACATCCTATCTTGGAATGTTAGGGGCCTTGCCAATAAACCCACCTGGGCAGATTAAAATGTCTCAAAAAATTCACAAAATTGATATCCTCGTGATTATTGAACCCAAAATCCCCCCAAACAAACAGATCCATTCAACTACAGTTTGGCTTCTCCTCGGCTATTATCGGCTGCCATGATATTTGGATAATATTCACAGCCGACATCAAGAACGGCATCATCCACGACTCGAGACAAGCCCTCTCGTGTTGGATAGAACATCCTATGCTTAACTCTCGCTCCCTCTTGTCTGCTGTCACGCAGCTGCGATATTCCAGAACGCAGACAGCTGTAAGAAGACCTGCAAAATTTAAGCCACATTAATCTTCATGGATATGTATCCATGTTAATGCTATTACTTGTAGAAAGGAAAATTTGAGAGGTCTCCCCTCCTCCGTCGGCTATTCACAACTTCACTAGCTTCATATTTAACGCTCACCTGTCTCCCCTTCAGTTTAACGGTAGCGTACACCTTATGTAATATACAAGAAGGTGATCGAAGGCAATACTCTCGCCTTGACCGTGCCTTCATCAACTCGAAGTGGTCGGAGTTGGAGATCATCTCCAATCTCTCGCACTCTTAACACCACCGAGTCAGATAACACCTCTCCTTATTGAGATTAGCAGCAATTTGAACCAAATCAAGAAAAGCTTCCACTTCAACTTCTGGTGCCACCAACCTCAGTTCAGGAATATCGTTGCTGCAGCATAGAGCGATACAGACACCCTCGACCCCCTTGTCTGTGTCGTAAACAAACTCAAAGCTACCAGAAAAGCTCACAGTTTGGAGTAAAGAAGCATTTGGGGACATTTTCCAGGCTGTCCATATAGCTGAAGATGACGTTACCTGTATCAAAGCTCTCTTAGCTATTGACAGATCTCTGTCTCCCGTGCTGCCCTGAACCTAACCAGAGCGCTGCTGAAATTCTGCCTGAAAGTTGAAACTGAATTCTGGAAACAGAAAGCCAGACTAGCCTAGGACGGTGAGGGGGAAAATACTAGCTACTTCCCTCTGTGTCAAGGGGCACAGACAGCAGCTCAGACTCCATCAGATCGCAGATAGAACGGGCACATTATCAAGGATCAACGAGGTATCCAATTGGCGGCGACCGGCTTCTACTCCCGATTGTTCTCCAAAAAAGATATAATCAAGGACGAGGAATTCCTAGCGGAGATCCCTCGCCTGATTGACGTCAGAGACAATACCCAGCTGGAGCTCATCCCTTCAAAATATAAAGTCAAAGATGCAGTTTGGGCTCTTGACGAACACAGAGCTCCTGGACCCGACGGTTTCACCTGAGTTTCTTCATCGTGCTAGGACATTATCAAGTCGGATATCCACGAGGTGGCATCGCATTTTTCAAGGAGCCAGGTACCCCAGATCTATTTCCTGCGCTAACCTGATACTTATCTCCAAACAGGAAAACCCGAAGACCTTTAAAGACTTTTGCCCTATAAGCTTGTGCATCTTCACTAACAAAATTATCTCCAAGATTATTGCCAACTGCATGACAGAGATCCTCCCCAAAATTATCTCTGAAGAGCAAAGTGGCTTTGTCCGCAGGCAGAACATCTTAGACAACATACTGATGGCCCAGGAAATGATCACATATATAAAATTACCAGCTATAGGCGGGAACATTGCTATCAAACTAGACATGGAAAAGGCATACGATAGGCTGGACTGGCAATTCATGATTTGGGTCTTCAGGGCCTTCGAGTTTTTAGAAAACTTGACCAACATCATGTAGGTCGATTAGCAACTCATGGTTTTCCACGATTATTAACGGCCAAGCCGAAGGCTTCTAGAAATCTAGCGCGGTGTCAGGCAAGGAGATCTATCCTCTATTATCTTCATCATCGTCGTGGAAGCCCTGAGTAGAAATCTGAACAAAATGGCGGGCACTTTGAATTTCCAACATTTTTATACTATTAGAGGATGTCCGACCATCACCCATCTAGCGTACGCAAATGATATTTTATATTCTCCTCTGGGAATCGGGTCCGTAGTAGTGGTTCACAACACGCTGCAGAAATACGTCAGATGCTCGGGTCAGAGAGTCAATCCCAGCAAGAGTGTCATCTACGTCCACCACAAGACCAACAGAGACAACGCCTCTACGCTTTCCAACATTACTTCCTTCTCTGTTGTGTACCCACATTTCTCCTCTTGGGGTGCCCGTTGGTTTACGACAGATCTAATGCGGGCATATTCGAATGGCTGGTAGGCAAAATCAGGAAAAAAAACTGGAGGAGTGGCACACTGCTACACTTTTGCCTTACGGAAAGATGATTTTGATTCAACATGTGCTCTCATCTATCCCCATATATACCTTAGCCGCCTGCTCCACCCTAAGAAGGTGCTAGCGTCTATTAAAAACCAGACCCACTGATGAAGGATATGCATCATTGGGCAAGTTGGGACACCATGGCCAGACCCACTGATGAAGGAGGCCTTAGATTCTGTAGGCTGTCGCACATCATTGATTCTTTCTCAATGAAGCTGTGGTGAAGCTCCGAGTGAGCCAAATCTCTAGGTACGATTCATGAAGGCCAGATATTTCAAGCACATTCACCCGTCTACCACTGATTTCAACTGCAGATCATCCACGTCATGGGGCATATCCTTCATGGATGGAGCCTCGTCGAACCCATGATTCTCTTCAGCTAGGATTGGACGAATTATCGTTATTCTTCGAACGTTAGGCCGGGGACGGTCTCCTTCGTCAGACTTCGGTCGCACCCACCAATAGTTCGATTAGTGAGTTGTGGGATCCTGCGGCCGACTAGAACTGGGATAGGGTTCGAGAATGGGTTGGAGATGAAGCTGTAGCTATGATCCGCACCAACGAACTAAAGATCAGACTAGATCCTGACGCTCGGCAGTGGTCAATTATGGCCAACGGATCCTCCTCCGTAGCATCGGCCAGAAGAGTCACCCGCGGTATTGGGGTACATTCCCCTACCATTGGATCTTTTTGGCAGTCTTGTATCCTAAAAAAATTATCCTTTCTGATGTGGAGAGCATTTTGCAAGAATCTTCCTACTGACGACACCCTCACTACCATCGGCTTTAGTTTAGCATCTGTGTGTCATTGCTGCTCGACAAGACAATCATAACGGTTGAACACATTTTCTACTCCGAAGAGTCACCAGCAAGGGTATGGACAGTTATCTCTCACCGTTGCAGTCAGGATCAGGTCAGTGGGAGCTTCAACGATCTTCTGGCCACTTGGGCTAACGCCTTCCATGGCCACTAGATCGTCGTAGCCGCCATCACATGGGTCATCTGGAAGAACCGCAATAAGTTCAGATACGAGGGCCACCAATATTAGTGTAATCAACTTATTCGGGAGGTACTTTGCCAAATTTAGAAAGTTAGTAGGCATTACAACCACGGCATAGAAGACTTCTGGCAGTCCTTGCTCCCATAATTTTGTCCTTGGAGCAGGAGCCCGCCCTCTTTACTGTTCTTTTTTCTGCCTTCTTTTTGTGCTTACTTGTAAAGGCTTCGGCATTTTGCGCCTTGTTATGAATAAAGTTGGAGGGATTTTGTTTATATATATATATATATATATATATATATATATATATATATATATATATATATATATATATATATATATATTTATATATATATATATATATATATATATATATTATATATATATATATATATATATATACGAATATATATATATATATAAAATATATATATATATATATATATATATATATATATATATATATATATATATATATATACGAAATATATATACACGAAGGAGACTTGATACATGTATACTAAACCATACTGGAATCCGAGAAGAGAATTGTCAATGTTCCTCCGAGATAAGCTCTATAACCTGCTTACCTAACTTGGAATGGAACCAATGTCACTCCCGAATAATCGAGTAAGAGTACGTGGCCAAGTCAAGCCTATGTCGTAATATCGATAGAAGTACATTGTCTACATCTCTACGATCATAAATATAACATATCCATAATATCTATAATCAATTTCACAATACACATATCCATCCACAAAATTCTATATCAATTCTATAAGTCACCACATAATTAACTCATTAACAATCTAATGGTAGAAAGGGATAAATAAGAAGCACATAAATTCAAGTAAAAGTTAAATTAAATAAATAAATGTCAATATGGCTCATAAGAAGACATAGGCCGAAAACTAGTAATAATAAATAATGTCTAAATGTCCAAGTCCATAATAATATTTTGGGAACAAACCCGCTAGAAAAGAATAACTACTTACTATTGTGTCCCCATCATGAGGGGATCTAAATCTTCTAAGTACTCAAAATAACCCCTCGAGGGCCCGTAGTATGTAGGGTACATGTCTTCCTCTAAAGTTGTCAACGTAAATCTTTAGTCAGAAGTGAGCAAAGTAAACATAAATTAGAATCAAACTAGACAATAAATATCAACATTACGACTAAAAAATTGGTAATAAGTACACACAGGTGATCAATACACTATCATGGCATGACAAGTTCACATAATCAATATGATACCATAAGAGAGATAACTCAAATAAATAACAATCGTACAACATGTGTCACTTGGAATACTTTGTTTGGTATGTGGAACTATTGGGGTAATACGGCTCATTCGTACGTGTGGTGCACTGACTACTATTATTATGTAAGTAAAGGGGTATACGGCATGTCATGAAGTTTACCATGGTTGTACGGCATGTCATGAGGTTTACCATGTATAGATTGATATAGTGACAAGGTCATTCAAGTAAAGACTAGTTATGCAATTTTAAAGACTTGTTATGCAATTTTAACATAATTTTAACAAGTAACAAGGCCATTCAAGTAAAGATTGATATAGTGACTCAATATCATGATTCATGTAGTTTTTCGTATTGTTCTACAAGTAATCATGCATGTAACCTTCGTTTCCAATGCATCAAATTATTTTAGCTAGTTTATAGTAGTATAGCTATATTAATATTATTAGTATAGAAATATTTAGTTGTTTGCATATATGTATATAAATATAGGTAGTATTATATTTAAGGCTAATTGTGTTTAGTTTATTTCAAGTATAAAATGAGTTTTATTATAGTTTAGTACACTAGAACTAGTGTATATTTTAGCCGACAACTAGTGAATTCAACCTTAGTTTAGGCTAGCTAAACTGATAAGAACATAAAATGTTATATTTTTATCCCTTAATGTCTACCATTTTATGCTCATTTTATGACTAAAGGTACTCACTATATTTATATTTTGCTTTAGGATGCAATTGGAGACACTAAGTACAAAATGGAGATAAATTATAATTTTGGACAATTTTGACACATTTTACCAAAATGGGCATAACTTTCTCCTCCGAAAAGCAATTAAGGTAATTCAAACAGATTTGGAAAGCTAAGACAAAGGGATACGACTTTCATATTTTGAGTTTTTCGAGAATCAGGCTGCATTATGGACGAAATCAGGCTTGAAATTGGGTCAAAGATGTTGTGAAAATAAATAGGAACCAAAATAACTATTTTCCTACTTGTTCTATGACTTAGTTTTTTTTTATTTGAGAAGTTGTAACTTTTAGAGGATTTATGGGGAGATATTGTGGGCTTCAAATAACTAATTTAGGGTGTATAAAAGGGGTAGAAATCATAGGGAAGAGAAACATAAAACACAACTCTTCTTCTTCTTCTCCAACTTTTCTTTTGAAGTTTTGATGAACATGTGCGGCTAAAAGTCTTGTTGGTCGAAGTGTACAGCCTTGGAATCAATAAACTTGTGAGATCCAAATTATTTTTATATGTTTGATTTATACTTTGAATATTGAATGTTTTTCAATGCCAACTTTCATGATTGTTTTGTTTAATTACTAAGGGCCTACTAGTTTATTATTCATTTCGATCTACCGCTAAATTAGATATTAAATCTGTGTTTAATGTTTCTAATTTGTGAAGCAACCAAGATTTAATGAACTGCTTTGTTTTATTAGATCTTAGGAGAAAAACTTTTGACAAAATTAAATACAACACTTGTGTTTGTGTTGTTTTGCTTTATCGATCTCTTTGTTCTTTAAGAAATTACTAGATAAATTTTTAGTGCTTGTCTTAAATTATTTAGTAACTAAAGTTAATTAGGTCGCTTGTATCTAATTAACTAAGCCTAAGAGAGATAGGAAGATACTTCCAACTGTAAATATTTAAAGTATACTTTAATTTATGCATGCATCGATGATCAATTTTAAGATCCCAATGGTGAATGTTCACTGAGACCAATATTTGTTCCTTTGATTGATTTTAATATTTTAGTTGTTTTTAGCTCTTCTTAAATTTTTTACTATCATATTCAAGACCTCCCCCATCCTTGTTCACATTGCATAAAAGTACACTAATTGCTCTCCATTGGATCGATCCTTACTCCGACTTATACAAATAATTTTAAGAGTAAAGGTTTTATTTTTGAGTACCTACGACAGCACACCAAATTTTGGCACCATTTCCGGGGAGTAATTCTAGTTGATTTTTGTGCTTTTTGTGATCTTTTTTCCCCTTATAATTAATTATATTTTCGTTCATTTAAAAAGAAAGAAAAAGAAATCATTAGTTATTCATTCTTATTTTTTTGAATTGTTTTCCATATTGTACTTGATTGTTTATGGTTGTGACTCGATCTTCTAATCAAGGTAATTTTTAAACCGATCCAGAAATAGAAGGAACTCTACGCAGGTTAAGGAAGAAAACTCAAACAAACGAGAACAACCTCGCACCATAATTCGTATTCTCTTGCAATTCTAATCCTGAAGAAGGAGTCATGGCTGCAAATAGAACTTTGAAAGTACTCGCTGCCCCTGGTTTGAACCAATACCCTTTATGCATAACGTTTCCTACTTTAGATGCTACTACTACTTTTGAATTAAAGTATGGACTTATACATTTATTGCCAACTTTTTATGGTCTTACAGGTGAAGACCCCCACAAGCATCTAAAGGAGCTTCATATGGTTTGCACAAGTATGAAGCCAACGGGGTTGACTGAAAAGCAAATCAAATTAAGAGCCTTTCTATTTTCCTTAAAGGATTCGGCTAAGGATTGGCTCTACTACCTACCCTCCAGAAGTATTGTCACATGGAACGAGATAAAAAGATTATTCCTGTAATTCTCTGCTCTGCACGATGCATTATGATGAGTCATTGACTCGAAGTGTTGCGTTGACCCGATGAAGTATTGATGCAAATCGATGCAAGAGTTACGTTGGCCCGAAAGACAAGCTTTGAGTCGATTTGAATCTATAAATCAAAGCGATGCAAGGCATAAGTCTGATTCAAAGAAATATTAATTTTAGTTGGTTTCGTATGCAGGCTACGCTTTTACGCTGAATGATAAGAGGTCGACATTTTGCCTTATTCACAAAAGTGTCCACGAAACTGAAATATTGCCTTGCAATGAACTAAGGCAAAGTCAATGGACTTAGCCCCTTCAGTAGAATCCAGGCTTAGACTTTCAAAGGCGCGCTCGGTGTCTCGCTCGGCCGATGCGATCATCGCTAAGGTGGGTGGCTCCAATGAACTTGTCTTTGCTTAGCCTGAACACATAATAATACGGACTGTATTGCTTCACCGCTAGGCGATAATCCCATGCATGCTAATAAAATGACTCAACGTACCTAGCTAAGGGAATAATCCCATCTTGTATGCATGCGTAGGATATGGAAATGAACTTGAAAGTTTAATTGAACAGTCGCACCGCACTCCACGCTCATGCCAAGGCTCAGCTTGCATATCAAGTATATTTACTTATGTACTCAATATGAATGAAACGCTTGTCACTTATATATATATATATTTTATATATATATATATATATATATATATATATATATATATATATATATATATATATATATATATATATATATATATATATATATATATATATATATTTTATATATATATATATATATATATATATATATATATATATATAAAAAAAAAAAAAAAAAAAAAAAAAAAAAAAATATATATATATATATATATATATATATAAAATAAAAAAAATATATATATATATATAATATATATATATATATATATATATATATATATATATATATATATATATTAAACTATATATACATATATATATATATATATTTTTAATATATATATATATATTAAACTATATATATATATATATATATAGTTGAAAAAATATATATATATATATATTAAACTATATATATATATATAAAATATATATATATATATATTAAATATATATATATATATATATTAAGAAAACCCTCCTCAATTTATTAATGACGGCTCCAAAAACCGCAGCTAAAACACGTATACAAGGCGCAAAATGCCGAAGCCTATACAAGTATACCACAAAAATGAAGGAGGGGAGGGAAGGCGAAACAATCGCCAGGAGCTAGGGGGAGCACCGACCAGAATGCTTTCGGACTGTGGGAAGACAGAGTGCTCCGCTTACGGCATTGGCGGACTACTTCCCGAATGAGCTGGTCGGCCGAGTATAGGTGACCTTCGTATCTCACCTTGTTGCGATTCTTCGAAATTGCCCATGTAGCGGCCGCTGCGACGATCCGGTGGCCATGGGAGGCTGAACCCCAGGAAGCCGCTAGATCGTGGAAGCGTCCACCACCCGGCTCGATGCTGAATAGCTGGTTAAGGGTTCTCCAAATACTGTCTGGCAGTGTCCCCTGACGGAAGATGTGGTCGATATATATATATGTATACATACATGTATACTTATATGCGTACACATATTTATTACTTCAAAATTCTCAAGTAAAACCTAGACAAATATTTTAAATAAAATACTATAACATTTCTAAAAATCTTCTCATTGTATTATTAGCATTTATTTATAAAGCTATTTTATACGTATTATGTATTAATTTAATATAATAAAAATCTATATTCATATATGTATTAAATTATACCAATTTAAAATAGGAAAATGATTCTAATAGTTCGTATACATAAAGCGCAATTCTCAATATACCAAAATTAATTACTTGAATGTGCATATATATATATATAAGAAGAAAAATAAAATTAACAAAAAAATAACAAAATAAATTTAGGAGGGTTTACATCCTACCCAACTTATAAGAATTTCGTCCTCAAAATTAAAATAAGACAATTATCAAAGAATAACTAGATTAAAATTCGAAGGGTGAGCAGTATGTCCAATCATATCCTGGATTTCGAAAGGATGGAGGGGTTGTTATAATGGAATCCAAACTGGTGCCATATTCTATAAAATAGGGTATTCTTGGTCCAACACCCTACCCAACTTACAGCAATTGGTTAATCGTGGAAAGAACAGTAACAGGACTTCTACGAACGTCAAATTTCAAGGAGGTTGTATAAGAATATGAGGTACTTCTAATCGTAGTCATAGACTCTATAGGAAGCCTAGGTATTACTTATCTAACATTGTCCATATATTGACCATGTTTTATCAAGGCAGTAGGAGAGGTATTGGTGGAGCATAACCGAAAACAAGTTGGTACAGAGGGAAGCATAACATAAGCTTCGAAGAGATATGGTTAAGGGATTTATGGAAGAAAGATTAGTGGACCAAGAGATGGGGACTACATAATAGGTGTAGGAACTTATTTCAATAAGTTTGATTTTATAGTCCAAATATGACGATATACATGGATGGGTTTAACTGATTTTAATGGGTTGCCTAATTGGACATCAATCCTTGATTGAATAAATCTTACATTTTTAATCTATATTGGCTGGACAAGATCCCATAAAATCAATCTACACCATTCTTATAAGGTTAGGGTAACCTAGAATAAGTTCAAACTCAAGTGGTTAGGCTATTTGCCAGTCTGGTTGGTTAACTAGGTTCCTTAAGCCTAAAATGTGCCTTCTGTGACTTTTGTGTTTAAGTAGCACATGGGAAGTCCACTTAGTGACACACTAGTGGCATGTGCATAGTGAGCTCTGAGTAGATCACAACCATATATTGGGTCGAAAGATTTGAGTCAAGTTTCGATCTTTAATTGAGGTCGGAAAGTACATCAGTATTATGGTAAGGGTTATAGTTAGCCTTTTTTACTCGAAAGTTGCATCATAAAAATAGAGTACAAGGAGATGTGGTTTAGTGGGACATGATATGTCTACATAAAGGTGGGTTCGTCTAGGTCTTGCATATAGAATTTGTTGGAAGGTAACTATCGCGCCCCGCTCCCATAGGAGCGATCGTCCTCGCTAAGGCGTGATGCCGCGTGAACCTAAATTACGCTCACACAAGGCGGATTTCATAAAGGCCGATTACAGGCTAAACGACGGGGTCGTTGCATAAAAGTCCCAAGTGGAATATTGATATAGCAGCAGAAATTTAAAGTAAAACACAAGTCATACAAAATACTCTTTTATTGATATAGAAACAAAGATTACAATATGGCGCAAGGGCAAAATTACAATCACTCAAGCTCACTCTTCTCATATTACAAGTCACTCTACTCTCTCTCATCTCTCAATACAATTTGAGTAGGGCAGCAAAAACTTTAGATAGGCGATGTCCATACATTATGTCCCACATAAGTCCAGACTCCACGCGGCCGTACGCCTCAAATCGTCAAGGAACTCTGTTGCCTCAACGCATCCAAGTGAGCTCTGCACCACTAGCTTCTACCTGTTCCTGCACATGAAAATTGTGTGGGTGTCAGTACTCAACTGTACTGGTGGAATGAGCTCCTCGTCCACACATACAAAATTAACACGTTCATTTACTTTGTGCAACATAATCCCTTTACGATTGTATTTCTACTCTTGTCTTAAGATCAGTTTTATGACATAGAATCTCGGCCTATTTTGTGTCTCTAGACTATCTTCGTGCCTTAACAACATCAACTTATCAAGTCGTGTTTACCTTTCGGCCCATACTCAGAGACGTAACTACACGATAGTACCCAATTTCCATGTGACCGTGCTACAAGTCCATTATGCCGTCAACGCGATCGTATCATAAGACCTATTCGTGTGTCCATATTGAGGCCATTCCTTGCAACTCAGTATGACTTAACCATATTGTCGCCTCGTAGCCCTTGCTGCTTTAATCACCAACTGACCAAATCAAGACTTGTGAACTTAGTGTCACCTAACCAACTTTGCCTTGCGTCGATTCCTGACTTAAACTCGTAACGAATCAAATCCAACTTATGCAACTCTATGACAACAACTTAAGACCCGACACCACATCCCGTATCGAAGCACGGTGTCTACGTTGCAGCCAAATCTTAGGCACAAACATTGTCTTCCAAAACGTACACACATTCAACTCGACATATTCCAAAGGCACACCTGCGGATTGTCGCCCGTACCGACCCATCTATATGAAATGTCACTAGCACCACAAGCTATCCTGGACTTATAGCTTTGTTATTCGACGACCCTTTCAGCGCAAGTAGCGAGCCCCGCTGAAAGTTCTCGAATAACCTGACCGGTACTGCCAGCCCGGCTATAACATGTTTTCTTCTAGGTCGAAACGGTCCCCTAGCTCGGGGATGCCGCTCGAGAAAACTTTTACCTTGTCGACAAGTTGCCCAATGACCATGCAAGATTCGACTCGAACTAACGTCTTACACAGTCATTCTTCTTCTAATGTTACCATCTCTCTCAGGGCCAAGTTCAACACTTCTCACATCTGAGACCGCCTCGACGACCCATGGTCGTAAGCATGCTTCCTTGTTGCCCTATCATTTTTCTTAACTCAGTAATGCCTATTTGATAGCCCTTTTCCAAACTCATCTTTTGAACATACCGTGGTTCGTGCTTTAAATACTAAGTCCGTGACATCGTGCCTTAAGCCAACTTATGTTCCATGCGACACTACCGCCCAACTCATACTCCATGTGAGTAGCTTTGAGACTGTAGGACTTCGTGGCTATACCCAGCCGTAGAACTCATGGGACCGTGCTTGCTACTACTCCGATAGCCTAACATAACTTGTTTAACATAATCGTGCAACAACATGACGAGCAAAGACTGCATCAAGCCTTGCATCGTGGGAATGTGCTGTACACGCGTTCGACTTTGAACAACCAAGTTCTTTGGGTGCCTAGATTATGTCACAAGCCGTACGATACAACTTAACTCGGGGGCAAGGAAAGGCTATGCCAAGCCTCAAATGCTGGAACCGTGCATGCTTTATCAAGCATTTATGCGGGTGACACCTATGACTTAGGCAAATTCATAGCTTTGTGGTAAAAAACTAACTTTCTTTCTCCCAAGCCATGGGACAAAGGACCGAGTGTCATTTTGAAATCCATCGTGCAACATTTCTAAGCCAACCGTGGGACCTTTTTCCATGTTCTAACTCAATCGACCCGACTTGGATTATTCCCTTAGCTATATGGATTCGTCTCTCTTATTTCTCGTGCATTGAAAGCTTTCGTATTATTAGTACGAGGGCCAATATGAGGCAAGTTCAATGAAGGCACCCACCTGAGCGAGGAGTCGCCTCAACCGAGCATGTCTTCGAACAAACCGTTGCATGGCTAAATCCAAACGCCATCTGCATTTTGATTCTTCCGATTGACTGAGCGAGACGGGGCACTACATTATACACCACTCAGAAAAAGTTTCATCCTCGAAACTAACTGAGTACTTACTTATAGACTTATCACTTTGATTTTTAACATCCCATCCTCGCACACCTACTTCCTATACATTTCTTCGAACCGAGCCACGCTCGTGCTACCCTCAATCTTTTCCTTTGAAACACATGATTTCAAAATCCTCAATACCTTTCTATTCCCTTAGTCTCATTTGAATTCAAAGTATCACTTAGTTGGATCGTGCACATATTTTGGGCGTCTCCGAAATACATGCATTTCAACCAAGCCTTGTGATAGAGAATCCAATCCCACCTATCTGATTCATCCATTCAATCCCAAAAATAAATTATACCGATGCTAACTCTCGTAACATGGATGTCTCGCCTAGCCCCTAGGCCATCTCCAGGCTAAAGTCAATTGTCAGTATTGGAATCATAGTTCCCAAACAATAATATCAACACTGACCCCATCCTAAGGTCAAACCAAAGTTGTTAGTACGGGGGTTTTTTCTACCCAAGCTCGCATCACTCTGATTTCTAAACTCCGAGCATAGATTTCACCTATTTGCACTCGCAACGTTCAGTCCAGGGGTCCGAGTCATTCAGCAAAGCCATCCTACTTCAAGTTCTACTCAACCAAGTTTTTTGCCTATCGCTATCGCACGTCCAAATTTACAATTCACATAGTCTATCTCTTCAAACATGTTCGATATAATTCACCTGTCCATTCTTTCCAAGTCAAGCACGCTATGACACAAATTATCGCTAAACCATAATTCTCATTCCATATTTCCTAAGTCGTTTATCACAATTCACGTAATCGATCATGAGGTCGTCTAGCTTGATAATATATTGCACCACGATCTCATACGAGTCTAATTATCCACGGTGGGCATGAAATCACCATACAATGCTCCCGCGGGATAATCATCCTCATCGGGACATAACTCTTATGTTGAGTCTAGACTAATTCATTCTCGATATGCAGATTGGATTTACACAATCCTCAAGTTTACTCAATCGTCAATTATAAATCTGAACAATCCTCGAATTCACCTTCGTATCAAACCGTAAGTCGAGACAATCCAAATTGCCACATCCTGATTTTTTGAGTTCGATCATTCCTGCGACATGAATCACCATGTCAGCGCTCACGCGGAACGATCGTCCCAAATCCGACGTAACGTATTTGCGAGGCTGGAGTTGCACTCGCGCAAGACAAGATCGACGACGTACTAGTTGTAATGACCTGCTCTGCCCTAGCGGAACGTCGATTCAAACGACAAGTGCAACGACTCAAACGAGTCGTCGACTCGAAGAGTTGCATCGACCCGATGAAGAATCGATGCAAGACTTACATTGGCCCGTCAAGGATGAATCCAGACATAGACTTTCAAAGGCGCGCTCGGAGTATCGCTCGGCCGATGCGAACATCGCTAAGGTGGGTGGCTCCGATGAACCCGTCTTTGCTTAGCCTAGACACATAACAATACTGACACTATTGCTAGAATCGCTAGGCGATAATACTACACATGCTAATAAATGACTCAACGCACCTAGCTAAGGGAATAATCCTATCTTGTATGCTTGTATAGAATATAGAAAAGAACTTGGAAAAATATGAGAACTCTTGCAACGCATTCCACGATCGTGCTAAGGCACAAGCTTACATTCAAGTTCATTATGTATTCAACAATGAAGCAATGAATGGTTTACAATAATAAAACGGGAAAACTATCGACATAAGAGTATAGCAACATTGGAAGACTTCAGGACCGATGGGTCGCCAAGACGACTCCCGCACGGGGAGTTGCATAATAAATGATTGAACGAATAAGTGAATGAATGAATCAACAAATGAATGAATGAATATGTGAATGAATCAATAAACGAACGAACAAGTAAAAGAAAGAAAAGAAAGAATGAATAAAAGATAAAAAAGAAAGTAATGGTTAGCGATAGGTATGATGGAGACGTGCATTGGGGCTCGCTACCCGTGCTGCACGGACGTCGCCACCAACCTGGTCGATAACGCATCATGGCTCACAGACAGCCTACGGCTCAGGGACAAGCCGTTAAGTTAAAATGACAAGACAATATGAAATGGTCGTAGACAATCCACTCGTATACGGGAGGTAGGAGTAATAAGGGATTCCAAGGGCAACGATCGACGATATCGTGGCCGGCCTAGGCGGAATCATGGCTTACGGGCTGCTTGGGTGGGCTCAGACATTCCAAGTAGACGTAAGTGTGGGGTATTTCAAAAGACTATCAAGGTGTACCAGCCATCACGCTATGATAGATGAGAATGCTAAAGGAGAATATGTCCAAATTGGATTATGATGCCAGCGACCGGTGCATATAGATTAAGTAGGCTTTGCTGGTGGCAATCCACGTGCAAGTCCTTACATTGAAACAAGTAGTCTAAGTTAACTGAATGAAGTGCCTTCTGAACAGGCTTGAATATAACACACCAAATGATCGAGAGTACTTCGTGCAAATGTGTTAAAAAACATGCCTACGACGCGCTAGGACCTGAGGCAGGGACATGCCCTTGACTTTGAATGTTTACGTTAATTGCGTTAAGTTATTACATATGAATTGTTGCCTAAAATGGTTTACTTTGGACAGGAAAGACCGGACGGTATGTATGGGTAAGTCGTGCATGTATTTCCATGCAACCACTTGAAATCGATAACACGAGATAGGTTATGAAATATCCCATGAAACTGATCCTAAGGCAAGATTAGAAAGACAATGAATGATAGACGGTGCACAAAAGTAAATAGAATATGTTTGGTAATGATAGCATTGTGGATGAGCTAGCCTTTCCACCAGTGCATAATAATATACTGATAACCCCACAGTTCGCTAGCAGGATGCAGGAGATGTCGTCGGGTACGGAGCTTCCCTCGAACGTGCTAAGGCACGGAGCTATATCTAGAGCCTTGGAGCATTGCAAGGAGCTGAAGCACCATATACAGGACATAATGTATCGAAACATCGCCATAAATCATTCCATGTTGTAAGCTATTTGGCACGCCTTTTATGTTTCAAAGAGAGAGCTTAAGAGACTTGTAAACTCGGCCCAGCGTCGCTTGTAAACTTCTTAAAAATCAATAAAGAGTTTGAATTCGCTTCAACTTGTGTTCATTTACTTTTTGCTGCAAATGGGGACACTCTGTGCGACTCTGTGGCCTAGCTCAAATCGGCCGTTTCTGGGATTAGCCTTGCACGGGCACAACCTAGGCCCGTGCGGCATCACGCCTTAGTGAGGACGATCGCTCCTACGGGAGCGGGGCATGACAGATTGGTATCAAAGCACGACTTTACGTCCTTGGACTTCATTTTAATTTTCTCAGTTTTGAAAGCTCGTTTAGAAACAAAGCTCGTTGTGCCTTGGGATGTTCCATACAATAAGTCTAATATTTTCAAAAGCTCATACGAGTACTCGGTTGAACGGGATCGATAGGCAAAGGCCTTTATGCCAAACTATGACGGACTTGAGTTGGAAGTAACCAGTGCTAAAAGTTAGCAAATGTAGTACATACTTGAATAACCTTATACTGACAATAACGAACGAGTACACGAGACCGAAGTAGAGTTCGAGCGGGATGGTTATGCACACAGCCTTTGGCTAAGTGGTGTCGAGTATCGCGCACCTAGATCTTCTGGTGTGAACGAGTTTGCGAGCGAGATCGACTATCGCTCGAACGAGAATAAGTGAGACTTAGAATGTACGTTGATAGAAACGTTGCTTGACCAACGCTAAAACGAACACGGGAAATAGTTCTTAACTTGGAGGAACGAGCGAACGCACAATTGAACATGTCGATTATGAGTCGAAAAACCTTTTAAGGTTTTGTAGAATGACTTGACCCCGAGTGGTGTACGTAATAGCTTCGAAGAAGAATAAGAGTGAGTGTCAACGACTAGTCGAATGGCTCGAACCCTGAGTGGTGTATAGACGTTATAGAATTCGTTCGAGCGAGACTAAAGGATTTACGAATAGAACGAGTATGTCAGCAAATGATGATATCACGTAAAGCCTTAGAACGAGTAACACTTAGTTGGTTACGACTTCGAGGGTCTCAAACGAGATATCGTTCAGACGAATTAAGAATGCGTAGTGCAAATTACGAAACGGTTGAATGGAGATTTGAAATGATAAGGTAAATGGATGTATTATTCGAGGAAACATAGTAGATCGTACATGCGATTTCAAATTTAGTCGAATGGATTGAAACTCGAGTTGAGACGAAATACTCAGATAAAACCGAAGTTAGCACGATTGGAAGATAGCATACATGAAAAATGTTGGTTTGAAAATACGAGAATGACTAAGGATTTGGAATAGATGTTGCTCAACGACGAGTTAGCACGAGACAATGCGAATTGAGAAATTAAGTTGCACGACTCGAAATTCATTGTAAAAGAAAGATCGTCAGGTTATGTACATCATCGATGGTATTGAGGCGTATCAAAGATCGATGTACGATAACTCGAGGGTACTTGATTCGATGAATGATGATCGTGTTAGAAGTTATTATTTCAAAGGATGCTATGCTGGAGATTTTTATAGGAATGAACGTTTGGATGAAGAAGGGAAGTAACTTGATTGTTCGATGATAACCACAACGACAACGATCTTATCTTGTATGAGCGCAACTCCAGCCTCGCACATACGTCACGTCGGATTTGGGATGATCGTTTCGCATGAGCGTTGGCATGGTGATTCATGTCCAGCGGGAATGATGGAACTTAAAATAACATGACATGGCAATTTTGATTGCTTCGACTTGTGGTTTGAAGCGAAGGCAAATTCGAGGATTGATCGGACTTATGATGAACGACTAAGTAAAGTCGAGGATTAAGTAGACCCAATTTGCATATCGAAAATGAGTAAGTCTAGACTCAATGCAAGAGTTACGTCCCGATAAGGACGATTATTCTGCGGAAATATTGACATGGTGATTCATGTCCGTCGTGGATAATCAGACTTGTGTGAGATCGGGGTGCAAAATATTGCAAGGCTAGACGACCTTGTGTTCGACTACGTGGATTGGATAGGATGGATTGGTGAATTGTATCAAACATACATGAGGAGATAGACTACGATAATTGCTAGTATGGACATACGATAATAACATGTCGAGGATTTGGTTGAGGACAACCTATCATAGGATGACTTTTCTAAACGAGCTCGAACTTGGAGCGGAGAATGTCTCGATGTGAATAGGGTGAACGCTGCTCGATGTTTAGAAATTTGAGTGAAGCAAACTTGGGTAGAAACTGTCACACCCTGATTCCGTAGAATCGATAGTCATCCCCTGGGCGTGATGCCATGCGAACCTAAATTGTGATCGCACAAGGCACATTCATAAGGCTATCCGAAACACAACATCAAGTTAGAGTTCGCAAAAAAATTGATTGACACATTTGAAATAAAAGTAGACTTTTTCATTGATAATAAAACTTCATTTACATTGACTTCATTACATTTATTGCCGCGCGAGCTACAACATGACTCGACTTACAAAATGAACGCCGATGAGATAGTCGTTCCATACATTACATCCCTTTTTACAAGCAAAAATAGTTACACTTTCCACCCGCGATCGAGGGAAGCCGATTTGCCATCTTTTCTTTTGGACTGAGTGTGGGTCTTCTTCAAAAGGAATCCAGAAACAAGCCTTCACAAGCGGACGAGGCTTCAAAAGTGTCCACGCCGCCTTGAGATTTTAAGCGGCACGCCCTTCGTAGTTTGGGGTACCTGCGTGGAGAGCGAGGATCAGTACATTACACTTTGTACTGGTGCGTGGCTATTTAAGTTCCAAGCTCTCATTTGGTTGAAGAGTTTATATGACTTAATGTATGAATGTTTCTAACCATCCTAATGGATTTCAACAAGCATATGACAAGCAATGAAATTTACGTCGAAACTTACCCGCGGCGGACCGCACCGCGCCTTATGAAACTTACCATATTCTTTCCTGTCAATTGTTAACATTTTTTATATCAAGTGCAAAAATACGTGTGATTGGTCACTGGCATCACAAGCCATCCTGGACGTATAGCTTTATTAATCGAGATTCTTTCAACGCAAGTAGCTAGCTCCGTTGCAAGTTCCCGCTTAACCTGTGCTGGAACCTTATGCACGACTATACCCTGTTTCCTCCTAGGCCGAAACGGTCCCATGGCCTCGGGTTGCCGCTCGAGGAAACTATCGCCTTGTCGACAAGTTGTCTGTAATCGTGTGAAGACATATTTTTCCTTTTTAGTTATTAAGACATAGCCTACATTCTCTTTGAAAACTCAATCCTTTTTCCGTGTTCGGGCCTCTGCATTTATCCTTTCATTCGCAACAACACTATCGATTTTGCCTAAGAAGAGGGTCGAGAAGAGAAGGGTCAGCCACTCACCTTGAGTTTACTTCGGCGAGAGAACTTGTTGGTCGCGGTAGACGTCGCCTACGCGATTACCTGAAATCGCACAAGCAACCAATTAGAACACTGCATTATTCAAGGAATTCGATAGGAAATGCGAGTTCAAAATGCAAGCCATGAAAACCATCGAAAACATTCACAAAAACGTATTCAAAAAATAAAGCCAAAACCAACACAAGCGGCGTGAAAAGCAGAGCAACGGGAGGTCTCTCCCGACTCAGCCGCAGAGTCAAATCCTCGAGGCGCAACCCACTGAATATGGGACTTGGTTCCGAAGAAGACATTCCATAATGAGGAATGGATCTTAATTCAACCGTTCCCGTTCGATCGACTCGGTCGATCCCGACCTATCGGTCCCGACTGAATCGATAGCGACAGTGTTCCTTTCTCGCGCACCCCGTGGACAGAGTACGGGGCACGATGTAGGGACAGGGCACTATACCATAACCAACTAAGAAAAAGTTTTGTCCTCGAAACTTAAAATAGAACCTACCTCAACGAGAACAAGGAAGGGAACTTCTCCTTCATTTCTGACTCAAGCTTCCACATCGACTACTCGACCGAATAGTTTCTCCAGAGGACGCAGACGAGTGGAATAGCACGGATGCGAAGAAGTTTATCCTTGCGCTCCAAGATTTGTACCGGCTCTTCGACATATGACAAGTCCGCCTTCAGGTCCAGCTTAGCCAAATCTACTACATGCCCCGGATCGTGCACGTACTTCCGCAATCGCGAGACATGGAAAATGTCATGTACCTCTGACAATGCAGGTGGCAAGGCGATTTGGTAAGCTATTGGGGCGACTCGCTTCAGTATTTCGAACGGGCCAACAAATCTTGGGCTCAACTTTCCTTTCGCACCGAACCGGGAAACTCCACGCATAGGCATCACCTTCAGGAATACATGGTCGCCTTCCGAGAACTCGAGGGGGCGTCAGTGCGTGTCGGCATAGCTTTTCTGCCGGCTTTGTGCTATCTTCAATCTTTCTCGTATCAACTTGACATTCTGCACAGTCTGCTCCACCAGCTCCAGACCAAGTATCTGTCGTTCCCCGACTTCATCCCAGCAAATGGGCGATCTACACTTCCGGTCGTATAAAGCTTCATACGGTGCCATTTGGATGCTGGACTGATAGCTGTTGTTGTATGCAAACTCGGCCAACGGTAGATGGACATCCCAACTTGACTTCAAGTCGATCACACAGAGTCGTAACATGTCTTCGAGAATTTGGTTCACCCGCTCTGTTTGGCCGTCAGTCTGAGGATGATAAGCTGAGCTGAACTTCAACTTAGTCCCCAATGCTGAATGTAGACTACTCCAGAAGCGCGCTACGAACCGTCCATCCCGATCAGAGACGATAGAAACTGGGACCCCGTGCAGCCGAACTATTTCATCAAGGTATATCTGAGCAAGGCGGTCGACGCTCCAAGTAACTTTGATGGCGATAAAGTGCGCTGACTTGGTTAGTCGATCGACGATGACCCAGATGGCATCGTTTCCCCACGGCGTCCTCGGCAAGCCAACAACGAAGTCCATAGTGATGTGATCCCACTTCCACTCTGGAATGGCGAGGTTCTGTATCTCCCCGCCCGGTCGCTGGTGCTCGGCTTTGACTTGCTGACAGGCCATATATTTTGACACAAAGAGCGCTACGTCCCTCTCATGTCGTGCCACCAAAAGACAACGCGGAGGTCCTTATACATCTTGGTGCTGCCAGAATACAAAGAATATTTTGCATAGTGTGCCTCCGACATTATCTCCTTTTTAAGTTCTGCGTCGTCCGGTACGCATAGCCGTCCCTTCACGCGCAATACTCCCGACTCGTCCTCTACAAAGTCAGACGCTTTCCCTGTCGATATCAGCTTCCGCATCTTCTCTAGGTAGGGGTCGTCCTTCTGTGCAGACTTGATCCTCTCCAGTAGGCTCGGTTCTACCCGCAGTTGTGCCAGTTTTACGTCTCTGAAATAAACTCGAAGCTCGATACCTATTCCTTCCAAGTCACGCAGCAGTCGATCGTTGATGCATAACGAAGCTAAGTACTTTCGGCTCAGCACATCCGCCACCACATTTCCCTAGCCCGGCGTATAGTCGATTGATAAGTCATAGTCTTTGATTAGTTCGAGCCATCGCCTCTGCCGCAAATTCAGTTCTTTCTGGGTGAAGAGATACTTAAGGCTTTTGTGGTCCGTATAAATCCTGCACGCCATGCCATAGAGATAGTGACGCCACAGCTTCAACGCGAACACAATTGCCGCTAGTTCTAGGTCGTGCGTGGGGTAGTTCTTCTCGTGCGGCTTCAACTGCCGGGAAGAAAAAGATATCACCTTATCCCGCTGCATGAGCACACACCCCAAGCCCTGGCCAGAAGCATCACTGAAGATTTGAAATCCCTCCGTCCCGTCAGGAAGAGCAAGTATCGGGGCCGAAACGAGCCGTTGTTTGAGCTCCTGGAAGGAAGCTTCACAGTCGTCTGACCACTTGAATGTGACTCCTTTCTGGGTGAGGCGAGTCAACGGCGATGCGATCTTCGTGAAGTCCTTCACGAAGCATCGGTAGTATCCCGCCAAGCCTAGGAAGCTTTGAATTTTGCTAACTGATGCGGGCCGTTTCCAATCAGCAACTGCCTCGACTTTCTTCGGATCGACTGCGATGCCCGCAGCGGAGATGATGTGCCCAAGGAATGAGACGCTGTTCAGCCAGAATTCGCACTTGCTCATTTTCATGTACAACTGATTTTCTCGAAGGGTTTGGAGTACCGTCCGCAGATGCTCTGCATGTTGTGCTCGATCCTTCGAGTAGACGAGGATGTTGTCGATGAAGACTACTACGAACTTGTCAACGAACGGACGGAACACCCGATTCATTAGATCCATGAAGACGGCAGGGGCGTTTGTCAGACCGAACGGCATTACCAAGAACTCGTAGTGGCCGTAACGAGTACGGAAGGCAGACTTTGGCACGTCATCTGGCTTAACTTTGAGTTGGTGGTAACCCGATCGTAGATCAATCTTCGAAAATACCGTTGCACCATGAAGCTGGTCGAACAAGTCGTCGATGCGGGGCAGGGGGTATTTGTTTCGGACGGTGGCTTTATTTAATTCCCGATAGTCGATGCAGAGTCGCTTCGATCCATCCTTCTTCTTTACGAATAGCACGGGCGCACCCCACGGCGAGACACTCAGACGGATTAAACCCTCTGTCGAGCAATTTCTGAAGTTGTGCCTTCAATTCTTTCAATTCTGTAGGGGCCATTCTGTACGAAGTCTTCGAGATCGGCCGGGTGTCGGGGAATGTGTCGATGGTGAACTCTATTTCTCGATCGGGCGGCATGCCGGGTAGCTCGTCCGGGAACACGTCTGGGAATTCTGCCACAACGTCGGTCTGACCCGCATTTGCACCATCCTGTCGTATGTCTCGAACGGAAGCTAGATAGCCTTCGTACCCGAAATGCAGCATCCGTCGAGCAGATATTGCGGAGATCACCATGCAGGTTGGCGACGCCTTACCACACGAGTAGCAGAATTCAGGCACTCCAGGCATGCGGAATATGACCTTTTTTTCAGCACAGTCTATGGTTGCGTTGTACGGCCTGAGCCAATCCATTTCCAGAATGATGTCAAAGTCCTTCATGTCTAGAACTATCACGTCCAGACCGATCTTTTGACCGTCGATACAGATAATCCTGCCGACGCAAGCTAAGTTTGTGAGAATTGGTGTGCCCGAAGGCGTGCTTACGCTAAGGTCGAGATCTAATGATATTACAGGGAATTTGTGCTCGGCGGCAAAGTCCGCCGATATAAAACTATGTGAAGCACCTGAATCAAATAACACACGAGCAGGCACATTATTGAATTTTAGTATACCTGACACTACTGTATCTGATGCCAGCGCTTCGTCTCGAGTCAGAGCAAACACACGCCCCTAAGCATTAGGGCGTCGGTCTTGGTTGTTGGATTGAGTGTACTGAGGAGGTCGGGGCGCCTGTCCTCGATTCTCCTGGCGGTGTTGTTGTGGTGGTACGTTGGGATGATTTGGTCTACGGACCGTACAATCTTTCTTGTGGTGACCCTTTTGTCCGCAAACAAAGCATCCCCCTTCGTAGACAAAGCACATGCTCGCCTCATGCCAAAAGGAATCGTACTTGGTACATCACGATGATGGGTTATGTCCCTGGTAATCGCCATGGTTCGGACGCTTTGACGTGTGATTGTTGCCTCCCGTATAGCTAGGACGTTTGTGATTGGAGTGGCGCACAACGTCGTCAGCACCGGAAGGATGCAGTTTCTCAAGGCGGAGGGCGTGATTTAGAGCCTCGCCCACGGTCTTGTACTCTGGGACCCCGACATGCGTACCGATAGAGTGTCACAGACCCACTTCGAACCGTCGTACACGGCACTCTTCAGTAGGCAGAAACTGACCAGCAAACTTAGACAACTTGTTGAATTCTGCGGCATATTGTTCCACTGTCCGGCTCCCTTGCTTCAACTGCATGAATTCATTCTCCTTCACTTGACGAACGGCTGATGGAAGGTACTGGACTTCAAAAGCTTTGCGGAACGTGGCCCAAGAGATCGACGCGGTGGTGTTGTCCGGTCGGATCGCTCGCTTGCGCACGACACATTATGTCACGCCCCGATTCCGTAGAATCGATAGTCGTCCCCCGGGCGTGATGCCGTGCGAACCTAAATTGTGATCGCACAAGGCACATTCATAAGGCTATCCGAAACACAAAATCAAGTTAGAGTACGCAGAAAAATTGATTGACACATTTGAAATAGAAGTAGACTTTTTCATTGATAATAAAACTTCATTTACATTGACTTCATTACATTCATTGCCGTGCGGGCTACAACATGACTCGACTTACAAAATGAATGCCGATGAGATAGTCGTTCCATACATTACATCCCTTTTTACAAGCAAAAATAATTATACTTTCCACCTGCGATCGAGGGAAGCCGATTTGCCATCTTTTCTTTTGGACTGAGTGCGGGTCTTCTTCAAAAGGAATCCAGAAACAAGCCTTCACAAGCGGACGAGGCTTCAAAAGTATCCACGCCACCTTGAGATTTTAAGCGGCACGCCCTTCGTAGTTTGGGGTACCTGCGTGGAGAGCGAGGATCAGTACATTACACTTTATACTGGTGCGTGGCTATTTATGTTCCAAGCTCTCATTTGGTTGAAGAGTTTATATGACTTAATGTATGAATGTTTCTAACCATCCTAATGGATTTCAACAAGCAATAAAATTTACGTCGAAACTTACCCTCAACGGACCGCGCCGCGCCTTATGAAACTTACCATGTTCTTCCCTGTCAATTGTTAACATTTTTCATATCAAGTGCAAAAGTACGTGTGATCGGTCACTGGCATCACAAGCCATCCTGGACGTATAGCTTTGTTAATCGAGATTTTTTCAACGCAAGTAGCTAGCTCCGTTGCAAGTCCCCGCTTAACCTGTGCTGAAACGTTATGCACGACTATACCCTGTTTCCTCCTAGGCCGAAACGGTCCCTTGGCCTCGGGTTGTCGCTCGAGGAAACTATCGCCTTGTCGACAAGTTGTCCATAACCGTGTGAAGACATATTTTTCTTTTTTAGTTATTAAGACATAGCCTACATTCTCTTTGAAAACTCAATCCTTTTCCCGTGTTCGTGCCTCTGCATTTATCCTTTCATTCGCAACAACACTATCGTTTTTGCCTAAGAAGAGGGTCAAGAAGAGAAGGGTCAGCCACTCACCTTGAGTTTACTTCGGCGAGAGAACTTGTTGGTCGCGCTAGACGTCGCCTACGCGATTACCTAAAATTGTACAAGCAACCGATTAGAACACTGCATTATTCAAGGAGTTCGATAGGAAATGCGAGTTCGAAATGCAAGCCATAAAAACCATCAAAAACATTCACGAAAACGCATTCAAAAAACAAAGCCAAAACTAACGCAAGCGGTGTGAAAAGCAGAACAACGGGAGGTCTCTACCGACTCAGCCGCAGAGTTAAATCCTCGAGGTGCAACCCGCTGAATATTGGACTTGGTTCCGAAGAAGACATTCTATAACGAGGAATGGATCTTAATTCAACCGTTCCCGTTCGATTGACTCGGTCGATCCCGACCTATCGGTCCCGACCGAATCGATAGTGACAGTGTTCCTTTCTCGCATACCCCGTAGACAGAGTACGGGGCACGATGTTGGGACGGGGCACTACAGAAACTCCCGTACAAATGAATAAATGGTTTGACCATAGGACTTGGGGCGAGCGTCGTGCGATGACCTTGCACGATGAACCGTGAACTTGACTTGTAACTATGAACTTGTGAGATGACCTAGCGGATAGGCAGACGACCCTATGCCGAGTGATTGAACCCGTGTGACTGATATTTACAGTATCGTCTGGACGGACGATAGACTTGGGGCAACAAGACTTAGAGTAGGATGAGGAACTGGGAGCGTGCGTGAACGACAATGAGATTTACCTCAAATGAAGTGAATGAATGAAATCGACGTTTCACAAGTAAAGTTGGGATAACAAATTGAATCATTGATAGGAAGACATACTCGATAATAGTGCAATACTTGGTCTTGAATCGGACGGGAATTACTTAGACTTGGTCGACTCCGCTAAGAAGAAATCGTATTGATTTCGTAGACAAGAACGCTTGAAAAGTGAATCGGATCATCTCGAGGACCGAGATAAACGATAGTGAGACACACTTGAGGTCGATTTTTAATCGAAGTAAAAGTAAAACGATCGACAAATCAAAACTATCACGAGTAGCTTGTCCGACTTTACTAATCACTAAGCTTGGTTAAAATGTACGTATTCGTGGGATGCCTTGAATATGTGCACGATCCAGACTTAGCGATATGATAAACTCGAATACAGCTGCAAGTGGATGTTGAGATGTGTATGAACGAATGAGTGAGTTAGTCTCAGCCTGCGTCTCTCGCGTTTGATGAATTATAATACACCTCGTACGACCATTACAGTCCCATGATACGACAAAATAACATCCAAGTCGAAGAAACACGACAATTGAATAAGTACCATCAACTCTAAAATGAGTGAAAAGTCATTCAGTAAAATTGGCCAAACGTATGCAACATAAAACTTAGAAGGATAACCGAGCATGGTTCGATGCCATCGAGCGATAACACCATTCAATAGGGATTGTCAAAGATACACACACGACATGAGTTAAGGAATGGTAGGATGACCTGCACTCAGGAAGTCTCGAGGACGAGACTTGTTTTAAGTGGTGTATTATGTAATGACCCACTCCATCCTAGCGGAACGTCGATTCAAACGGCAAGTACAACAACTCAAACGTGCCGTCGACTCGAAAAGTTGCGTCGACCCGATAAAGAATCGATGCAATACTTACATTGGCCCGTCAAGAATGAATCCTGACCTAGACTTTCAAAGGCGCGCTCGGAGTATCGTTCGGTCGATGCGAACATCGCTAAGGTGGGTGCCTCCGATGAACTCGTCTTTGCTTAGCCTAGACACATAACAATACTGACACTATTGCTAGAATCGCTAGACGATAACACCGCGCATGCTAATAAATGACTCAACGCACCTAGCTAAGGGAATAATCCCATCTTGTATGCTTGTATAGAACATGAAAAAGAACTTTGAAAAATGTGAGAACTCTTGCACCGCACTCCATGCTCGTGCTAAGGCACAAGTTTACATTCAAGTTCCTTATGCGTTCAACAATGAAGCAATGAATGGTTTACAATAATAAAACGAGAAGACTATCGACATAGTCGTTCCGTATAGAGTATGGCAACATTGGAAGACTTCGGGACCGATGGGTCGCCAAGGCGACTCCCGCACGGAGAGTTGCATAATGAATGAATGAACGAATAAGTGAATGAATGAATCAACGAATGAATGAATGAATTTGTGAATAAATTAATGAACGAACGAACAAGTGAAAGAAAGAAAAGAATGAATGAATAAAAGATAAGAAAGAAATGAATGGTTAGCGACAGGTATGACGGGGACGTACATCGGGGCTCGCTACCCGCACTGCACGGACGCCGCCGCCAACCTGGTCGATAACGCATCATGGCTCACAGACAGCCTATGGCTCAGGAACAAGCCATTAAGTTAAAATGACAAGACAATATGAAATGGTCGTCGACAATCCACTCGTATACGGGAGGTAGGAGTAATAAGGGATTCCAAGGGCAACGATCGACGATATCGTGGCCTGCCAAGGCAGAATCATGGCTTAAGGGCTGCTTGGGTGTGGGATCGGATATTCCAAGTAGACGTAAGTGTAGGGTATTTTAAAAGACTATCAAGGTGTACCAGCCATCACGCTATGATAAGTAAGAATGCCAAAGGAGAATATGTCCAAATTGGCTTGTGATGCCAGCGACCGGTGCATATAAATTAAGTAGGCTTTGCTTGTGCCAAGCCACGTGCAAGTCCTTGCATTGAAACAAAGCATTCTAAGTTAACTGAATGAAGCACCTTCTGAACAGGCTTGAATATAACACACCAAATGATGGAGAGTACTTTGTGCAAATGAGTTAGAAAACACGCCTATGGCGCGCAAGGACCTGAGGCAGGGATACGCCCTTGACATTGAATGTTTACGTGAATTGCGTTAAGTTATTACATATGAATTATTGCCTAACATGGTTTACTTTGGACAGGGAAGACCGGACGGTAAGTGTGGGTAAGTCGTGTATATATTTCTATGCAACCACTTGAAATCGGTAACACGATATAGGTTATGAAATATGCCATGAAACTGATCCTAAGGCAAGATTAGAAAGACAATGAAGGATAGACGGTGCACAAAAGTAAATAGAACGTGTTTGGTAATGATAGCATTATGGGCAAGCTAGCCTCCCCACCAGTGCATAATAATGTACTGATAACCCCACAATTCGCTTTCAGGATGCAGGAGATGTCGTCGGGTTCAGAGCTTCCTTCGAACGTGCTAAGGTGCGGAGCTATCTCTGGAGCCTTGGAGCGTTGCAAGGAGCTTAAGCACCATATACAGGACATAATGTATCGGAACATCGCCATAAATCATTTCATGTTGTAAGCCACTTGGTACGCCTTTTATGTTTTAGAGAGAGAGAGCTTGAGAGACTTGTAAACTCGGCCTAGCGCCACTTGTAAACTTCTTAAAAATTAATAAAGAGTTTGAATTCGCTTCAACTTGTGTTCATTTACTTTCCACTGCAAATGGAGACACTTTGTGCGACTCTGTGGCCTAGCTTAAATCGGCCGTTTCTGGGAGTAGCCTTGCACGGGCGCAACCTAGGCTCGTGCGGCATCACGCCTTAGCGAGGACGATCGCTCCTACGAGAGCGGAGCGTGACACTAGTTATCAACGCAACCATCAAGACACGATCATTTTCATCCAACATTCATTTCAATCAAAATCCTAAGTATAGCATCTATCAAAACAATAACACTTTGCATGATCGTCATTCCTCGAATTAGAGTGCCCTCGAGTTATCACATATCGATCCTTGATACGCCTTAATACCATGGATGATATGTATAACTTGACGATCCTCCTTTGCAACAAATTTCAAGTCGTACAACTGATGCTATCATCCGAACTGGATACACCATATTTCTTCGATATTCAAGATCAAATTCAATCATTATCCCCCAACTAGTTATATGTTCAATTCGTTCAAAATCCAAGATTACGTATGTTCATCCGTCTACATTAAGTCATCGAGCCACATATTTCCTCAAGTCGTATCGATCTATGCTAACTCAAATATTCGAATCATTTCCATACACGTAATCATCCAATCGTGCTAAGTTTTTATATATGATTCACATATCAATTTCCTCAATCGAGTCATCCATTTATTACCATTACTTTTCCTTGATTCCATCTATCTACTCAACCATTTTTGTATTTTGTACTTGCACAATCCTAATCTCGTGCGCGTCATCTCTAGTTTTGTTCGAATCGACTCGTCCAAATCTTCAAGATCATAACTTACTCAATGATACGCCTAGCCTTAGCGGATTCCTCCTTCTAAGAGGGAAAGTGCTAAGACCGCTAATGTCGCATCCACAAGATAAGCATGAATTTACCTTTCAATACCTTTCAAAGAGCGTCCGTATAAGGCTTTGCATACGTGCGACGCTTGATAACAGACTCATTGGCACCCCGCATCCCCAATCGACCAACATCACCGAGGCTATTCAATACACCACTCAGGGATGAAGTCATTCGACAAATCCTCAAAACTATCATTTAATTCGCAATCGACTACTTCGAATCTCCGTTCGAACCATTCCTAAAATTTTAAGCACGCTCTTATATATCACATCGACGATAACATCGTCGTTCGATAGCACCGTTATCGAAACTACCTAACACTCTTTGAATCGATTCTAACTCATTCTTGCCCGACAGAATTTTGGTGTATATGCCCAGCCCGACTTAGCCAACCGTGCTTATTGAAGTTAACTTTTGTTCAACAAAATTTTCTTTCATGTAATTTTGTAAAATATATAGACTTATTGTATGGACATACCGTGGGACATTTGAGAGAGAGCGTACCAACGATATCAATTTACGGAAGCAACACAGAGTTAAAGAATTCAATCGAAGGTCCAAGGACGTAAAGCCGTTCTCTGATACCATTATGTCACACCCCGCTCCCATAGGAGCGATCGTCCTCGCTAAGGCATGATGCCGCGTGAGCCTAAATTGCGCTCAAGTAAGGCGCGTTCCATAACGATCAATTACAGGCTAAACGACGGGGTCGTTGCATAGAAGTCCCAAGCGGAACATTGATATAGCAGCAGAAATTTGAAGAAAACACAAGTCATGCAAAATACTCTTTTATTGATATTAAAACAAAGATTACAATGTGGTGCAAGGACAAGATTACAATCACTCAAGCTCACTCTTCTCACTTTACAAGTCACTCTGCTCTCTCTCATCTCTCAATACAATTTGAGTAGGCCAGCGAAAACTTTAGATAGGCGATGTTCATACATTATGTCTCGTATAAGTACAGACTCTACGCGGCCATACGCCTCAAATCGTCAAGGAACTCCGTTGCCTCGATGCATCCAAGCGAGCTCCATGCCACGAGCTTCTACCTGTTCCTACACATAAAAACTGTGTGGGTGTCAGTACTCAACTGTACTGGTGGAATGAGCTGCTCGCCCACCCATACAAAACCAGTACGTTCATTTACTTTGTGCAACATAATCCCTTTATGATTGTCTTTCTACTCTTGCCTTAGGATCAGTTTTAGGACATAGAATCTCGGTCTATTTTGTGTCTCTAGACCATCTTCGTGCCTTAACAACGTCAACTTATCAAGTCGTGTTTGCCTTTCGGTCCATACTCAAAGACGTAACTACACGATAGTACCCAATTTCCATGTGACCGTGCTACAAGTCTATTGTACCGTCAACGCGGTCGTATCATGAGACCTATTCGTGTGTCTATATTGAGGTCGTGCCTTGCAATTCAGTATAACTTAACCATATTGTCGTCTCACGGCCCTTGCTGCTTTAATCACCAACTGACCAAATCAAGACTTGTGAACTTAGTGTCACCTAACCAACTTTGCCTTGCGGCGATTCCTGACTTAAACTCGCAATGACTCAAATCCAACTTTTGCAACTTTATGCCAACAACTTAAGACCCGACACCACATCTCGTGCCGAAGTACGGTGTCTACGTTGCAGCCAAATCTTAGGCCCAAACATTGTCTTCCAAAACGTACACACATTCAACTCGGCACATTCCAAAGGCACACCTGCTGATTGCCGCCCGTGTCGACCCATCTATATGAAAGGTCACTAGCACCACAAGCTATCCTGGACTTATAGCTTGGTTATTCGGTGACCCTTTCAGCACAAGTAGCGAGCCCCGCTGAAAGTTTTCGAATAACCTGAGCGGTACCCCCAGCTCGGCTATACTGTGCTTCCTCCTAGGCCGAAACGGTCCCGTAGCCCGGGGATGCCGTTCGAGAAAACTTTTACCTTGTCGACAAGTTGTCCAATGACCATGCAAGACTCGACTCGAACTAATGTCTTACACAGTCATTCTTCTTCTAATGTTACCATCTCTCTCAGGGACAAGTTCAACACTTCTCATATCTGAGACCGCCTCGAGGACCCATGGTAGCGAATATTCTTCCTTGTTGCCCTATCATTTTTTTCAACTCAGTTACGCCTATTTGATAGCCCTTTTCCAAACTCATCTTTTGAACCTACCGTGGTTTGTGCCTTAAATACTAAGTCCGTGGTATCGTACCTTAAGCCAACTTATGTTCCATGCGACACTACCGTCCAACTCATACTCCATGTGAGTAACGTTGAGACCATAGGACTTCGTGGCTATACACAACCGTAGAACTCGTAGGACCGTGCTTGCTACTACTCCGATAGCCTAACATAACTTGTCTAACTTAATCGTGCAACAACTTGACGAGTAAAGACTGCGTCAAGCCTTGTATTGTGGGAACATGTCGTGCACGCGTTCGACTTTGAACAACCAAGTTCTTTGGGTGCTTAGACTTATGTCACAATTCGTACGATACAACTTAACCCGTAGGGCGAGCAAAGGCTATGCCAAGCCTCAAATGCTGGAACCGTGCATGCTTTATCAAACATTTATGCGGGCAACGCCTATGACTTAGGCTAATTCATAGCTTTGTGGTGAAAAACTAACTTTCCTTCTCCCAAGCCATGGGATGAAGGACCGAGTGTCATTTTGAAAGCTATCGTACAACATTTCTAAGCCAACCGTGGGATATTTTTCCATGTTCTAACTCAATTTACCCGACTTGGGATTATTCCCTTAGCTATGTAGATTCGTCTCTCTTATTATCAATCCTACTCGTGCATTGAAAACTTTCATATTATTAGTGCGAGGGCCAATACGAGGCAAGTTCATCGAAGCCACCCACCTGAGCGAGGAGTCGCCTCGACCGAGTAGGTCTTCGAGCAAGCCGTTGCATGGCTAAGTCCAAATGCCATCGGCGTTTTGATTCCTCTGATTGACTGAGCGGGATGGGGCACTACAGTAACAACTAGTATTGTGCTCCAAATATCAATGCTACGGTAGAGGACACCAAATGATCAAAATAGAAAGTGGGTGTTCATGAGACGATGATTTATCATTCTAGTGGGAACTAATTTATCCTAATGAATCAGTGAAAGAAATTTAGAAGGCTTACAATCTATACTCTCCAGAATTTCCTCCCTAAAAATTAAAACCAAGGTACGATTCTATAATTAATGAAGTTAGAGAAATTCCAAGTCATGATATCGTACCTCGATTTTGAAAAGAATGATTCACGGTGTAATAGGTACGGTAGACGTGAACCAAGTTGAAGATAGTTCTCTGATTTCAAATAGATGGAAACGATTGTGTATATATAGCCTTCTTGGCCATAGGGGAATACTTCGTGTCTACAAGAGCTTGTTTTTCGAATATGGTGACGAAAAGCAATAAGAGTTCAAGGGAGATGGGATCGATTTGCAAATATGGGTTTCAAAGACGATTGAATAGTTCAAAAGGGAGTTGTCAAGATCGTTACGGATGAGATCCTAGAGGCAAGTGTAGGTCCTAAAAATTAAGTTGCACCCATCAAAGAAGTCATGAAAATCAAATTGTGCATCCTTCAAGTGAACTGCGCAGGAGACAGATTGTGCAACAACTCAATTGCGCAGGCTGAACTGCGCACACATCCAAGTACGCTGGCTGACGTGGCCTCGTCATCATTATCTGACAGAGAATCAGATCTTCTGACAGCCCGAAGAACTTGGAAACTGTTCATTTATCGTGCAGCACAGCGTTCGAGGACAGCTGTACATACAGCGCAATCTGCCAGACTCCCTGCAGCGCGGTCCATCCCAGCGCAATCTGAAGCCAGCATAATTCAGGTGGCGCACTCCATCAAGATAACTGACAATGTACACGTAGCCTATATGCCATCAATTACTCACCATGTGGCAACCGTCTGTACACGACCAAGCGCATTTCAATCAAACAATACCACGTGTCACATACAGGTGGTCCACGATCGAGTAACTGTCTGTGCAGTTCATTGATTGCGCAATCCAAAGTTTGTGCAATCCATCCTGCGCAATTCAGAATAACTAAAAGTTAGTTATTTCCAGAACTCTATAAATAGAGTTTCAAGTCTTCATCACACACATTCAAGTCATCACCAGATATCATGAGTTCTTGCTAAAGTGCTGCTGTATTCTTCAGAGGCTATTGTCTTCAAAGTTCACATCGTCCAAGGGATAAATCGATCGTCATTCAGATCGGATTCCTATAGTTGTACTTTCCTAGAATTTTTGTAATCTTCTTACAAAGTTTGTGAAATAAAGATCAACTTTTGTTTTTGCAAACAAAATGGCGACTCTGCTGGGGACGACTTTCTCCTCCGATGAGGAAGTGACAACTCAATATGACGTTGCGTCTATCGGAAAGACGCAAAAGATGCTGGTTGTAAAGGTCAACCAGACGGCCTACGAGGCGATGATCAACTCCACGACCACCCCTCGTACTGCAACAACTTCTGCCATGAGCAAAGTTCACCCAGTGTGGGTCCCCAAGACTGTTGCGCAGTCTACTGCCTCTGCTGCTCAGCCTGCTGCGCAGTCTACTGCCTTTGTTCTCAAGACTGCTGTCTCTGTTGCGCAGTCTGCTGCTACTGCCCATACGCAGTATGCTGCTCCCCTTGCCAGTGCACAACCAACATCCTATGCTGCTCTGTCAAAATATAAGACTCCTCTTTCCTTGGCGCAGTTGGCTGCAACTCTGCCTGCGCAGTCCACCACCCCAGCAACCAGAGTGCAACTCAAGCACTCTGGCATCAAGACTCCTGCTGCACAAGCTACTGGGACTGTGGCCAGAAGATCTTCTGTCAAAGCTTCTCATGCGCAACCTGCCAGTGCGCCAACAGCCACTTCAATCCCTGCGCAAACTGCGCCGGCGCAGTCTAAGAGAGACAGCCCTTTGGCTAATCTCTCTTTTTCTCACAGCAAGAAGAAAAACTCTGCTCTTCTTAAGCACCCTGTTGCTCTTATGCAATCCACTGGGGGTAGTCTTTTGACTATTTCTCCTCCTCTCCAGAACAAAGGAAAAGGCCCGTTGGTCTTTTCTCAAACTTCCTCGTCTCACGACTTGGAAGACAACAGAGGGAAACGCTCCTTAGCTAACCCTTCTTCACAAAACAAAGGAAAAGGCCCATTGGTCTTTTCTCAGTCTTCCTCAGTTATTACCATAGAAGATCAATCTGAATATGCTCCGGCACCAATCAGTACCAGGACTCTCTCCAACAAGAGTTCTTCTTCCCTACTTGCAAAAGGAAGGTGTACTGATCAAAGAGGGATTCTGCCTACTCCAGTAGCAGAATTCCAAGATCTCCCAACTCTCAAGATATCCCGCTCAAAATAGGGAAAATTGCTGGTATCGCAGACAGAAACACCTGGGGGTGAGTTTGCTGATCTAAGAACTTATCTCAATAGGCCAACTTCGGCGAAACGTAAACAGCCAATGCCGAAGACCAACCAGTATCAGAGGCAAAGTTCCAGGATCAAAAATCCTGACACCTATGCTAATGAAATGAGTACTTCCCTGTACACTCAAGGGACAAAACATTTGAAGAACCGGAACCATGTTCCGAATGTTGTCAAAGAACATATCCCTCGAACTTCTTCTCGTCCCGTCATTGTTCCCGATCTCCGAGAACACCTCAAACAAAAATAGGGCAACATTTCAACACCTCCAGTGCAACTACTTGGACACCATTGTAATCATAAGGTTGTCATCAAGTGTTGTTGTCAGACAACAAAATGATCTGTCTTCGATCGTTTGAATTTTGCAACGTCTGAACCTATGTCAGAAGATGAAGACAAAGTTTTGTACACTTCTATCAACATGACTTCCAGAGACACTGGGGGTAGGAAGTGCTCCAAGCACGACAAGCCTCGCAAGCCAAGCCAGCGGTATTTGGATCTACTCCAAGAATCTTCTGATGGAGTATTCCAATATACCGGATCCCGAAGCCGAGATGCAATCGGTCAAAGGAATCTTCAAAATCCTTCTGGTCATCTTCCTCTTTCTCACTCAGGAGATGATTCTTTCTCCGACTATGATGCATACAGTAAAAGTTCGAAACAGACAGTATCTTCCACTGTACCTAGAGAAGTGACAGCTTATGTTGTCACTGAAGACCCAGATGCTTCCAGTTTAGCAAGTCAAGAACAGCGAATAGCTGCACTAGATGACAAGCTGAAGACTATGGCCGAAATGGTTGCAAGTATGCATTCTATTATTGTGGCCCAACATACAGTACCACCGACTGTACCTGCTGCAAATCCTGAGATCATAGCATCGTCAGTGCCTGTCAATGCATGGCTGGGGGTAGCATCTCCTCAAGTACCTCCCGTACAGATTCAACCTACACCCAGTCAGTCAGGTGTTGGAGGGTAGTGCTTACCACGCTGTTCCTCCCCCTAACACTCTAATTCTGCCTGCTCCGTCTACATCAGTGGAGGATGCCAATGAAGCTGTCAAACTCCAGTGCACTCAATTCGAGACCTTCAAGGAGAAGGACAATTTGCAGAGGTTGGGGATCAAACAACCTTACCCAGTTGAATGGAAGGAAGTCCCATTTCTTTTAAAGTATAAAATCCCAACAAGCTCACTGTTTGATGGCAGCACTTCTTCCAGTCAGTTCATTAACCACTTCGAGGTAATGATTGTCCAACTTCAGCCAAATGACGCTCTCCTTACCAAAGTATTCGTCGGCTGTTTAGCCAGTATGGCATACGATTGGTACAGGAGCTTGCCCAATGGATATATTACTTTCTTCTCAAGTCTAAAACAAATCTTCTTAGAACGATTCTATGAGGGAATCAATGACATGACCATGTCAGCCCTTAATAAAATCAAACAAAGACACAATGAAACTGCTGAGAGTTTCATTAAAAGTTTCCATCGGGAAGCTTTAAAAATGCCTCCTGGAACTCCGGCTACTGTCACCATAGACACTTGCAAGGCAAATATTTTATCTATCATCAGCATATAGACGGGGTCAACTCAGTTCCAAGACTGGCCATCCTTCATTGTCAACGCTAAAACAGCTGAAGTTAGTGCTGACAAATTCAAGCAGCTCGGGGTACACATGTCTAACCCCGACCGGGATGAACATCAGACATCGGGTGGTGGAAATCGCCAGAACAACCGCAAGGAAAAAGAGACTTTGAATATCAACTTGAAGAACAAAGAATCTTTGGCGGTCAACGTAGCTCCACCTACGTCTATTTCTACTCCTTCAGCACCTCCAGCAAGGGAACCTCGTCCGAAAGTAGAGTACTCCTTTGACGAGAATGACACCATGAGCATCTTTGATTGCTTGATCAAAAGCAATAAGCTCCAACTCCCAGACCCAAAGAAGCCTGATGAGGTCGGCAAAACTGATCATCCTAAGTACTGTGTCTATCACAGGTTCATTGGGCATCCCACTCGAGCATGTTATGTACTCAAAGGCAAAATTCAGGAGCTAGTCAACGCCGATGTTGTCACTCTGCAGCAAGATGAGAAGACTGTTACCGTAAACATGATTTCAGTTCAATTTGGTGACTTTCCTCCGTAGATGGTACAACACGGTGTTATTCCTATCTCCAAAGCTACTCTTGAGATCGAGAATCTTCCTCCTCCACGAAGTGAAGGTCTCGTCCCCTTGTCTCTTGACAATGGCGAGATTATGTGGATTCACCCTGATCTGGCCTCAGAGTTCGAACTTCCCTCCTCCTCCAAGAAGAAAGACCGCTCTAAGGGCAAGACAAAGACTTGCAATATGGTGTCTTTTGACCCCATAGTTGACGAGAAAATCCTGTTGGGCACCAGATCAGGGAAAGCCTATCTAAAGGATTATCCCGAGACTCAGGAGAATCCTACTTCTTCTTCTAAGCCTGCTCCAGTGCAACCTGCTTCCACTGAGGACATCCCTGCTGTATCCTCACCGGTTATAGAGGCTACTCCTTCCAAGCCGACAGTCGCCGATAAAGGCAAACAATAAGTCCGTTTCGATAAACCGCTGAAGAAGTCATCTCCTTCTGGACTTGAAAAGCCTTACAACTTTGATATCTTGGCTCAACTAGCCAACACATCGGCCCGGCTGTCAATTTTTGAGCTCTTGCGCCTCTCCAAAGAGACTTGGGAAACTCTGAGTGAGGCTCTCATGCAGGCAGAAACCTGTCTAGCCCTTCTGAAAAAGCTAAAAGCAGAGCCTGTCTCTTGTCTTCATTGTCATAGTATATTGGAGTTAATTCCAAACATTACCTTCACCCAGGATGACATGCTGATGGAGGACAATAGGCACGACCGTCCTCTATACTATACAGGATATGTCGACTCGATGAAAGTCGATCGTATTCTGATAGATCCAGGGTCTGCCCTCAGCATAATGCCGAAGACAATGTTAGATGCATTAAAGATCCCAGTGCATAGTCTCTCCAGTACAATCACCACCATCCTCGGGTTCAACCAGGGAAGGAGTGAGCCACTGGGCAAGATTCGTCTAAAACTCCAAATAGGCAATCTTTGCACAAAGGTGACCTTCTACATCATTGACAACCATGGTTGTTCTTACAATGCTCTGTTGGGAAGACCATTCTTACATGAACACAACATTGTTCCTTCGACTCTCCATCAATGTTTCAAATATGTCGATGACAATGGAGAGGTTCAAAAGGAGGTTGCTGATCTCTATCCGTTCAAAGGTGTCGAAGTATACTGCAACGATGCTCGTATGTACAGGGATGAGTTTATGAAAATAGTACTGTCTCTTGATACTGAAGAAGAATAAGAA
The DNA here is from genome assembly GCA_029216955.1 of Iris pallida. NCBI lineage: Eukaryota > Viridiplantae > Streptophyta > Magnoliopsida > Asparagales > Iridaceae > Iris > Iris pallida. Next base: position 42,493 of record JANAVB010025529.1, read on the forward strand.
GCAATGCCTAACGACACCCTCATCATAACTGTCAAAGGGCGTATTTCTTGTCCTCAATCTTCCAAACCACTGGCTATTCACTTGCCAGTCCAGAAGCAGCCAACTGATGATAGTCAGGATCAAAGGGAGCTCACCTCTTATGAGCCACTTGTTATTGACTTACGTCGTAACAAAGAAAAAAGGCAGCTCACCTCTTCTGAGCCACTTGTTATTGATTTATCTCATAACAAAGAAAAAAGGGAGCTCACCTCCTCTGAGCCGCTTGTTATTGACCTACATCGAAACAAGTCCAATCCTCCTCCACATTCTTCTTCTCTCTCTCTTGTAATCAATCTGACCAAGTCTGCTAAGGCTAAAGGTCATGCTGTAAAAACATATGTACAAATCAATAAAAAAGCATCTACTTTCCAGTATACTGATGTCATTTATCATGCTAAATACTATTTGGATATGTTAGATAGCTTTCAGTCATTTACAATGGGAGTTGTACAGTCTCTTCAAACAGAAGTCTTACTCGAACACCCAGATGATTCGTACTTTGTTGTCCCTTCTCGAAAGAAAGACGAAAGTCCGATACTTTTTAGTAAAGGACCAGAACAACAATTCAGCTATACGGATGATAGCAAAAGTAACGATATGGGACATCTTCAACTCCGTCGTTACAGTCAACAAACAAAAGACATCATCCGGAAGATGGGTTATGACTTTAAGAATGGCCTCAACTACGGCAGGGGTAGAAGAACTCCTATCCGTACGGCTGTTCCGAAAGAAAAGTCAGAGATGTACTACAGTAGGACCAAAAGAGGTCTCGGATATGCTTTCCCTCCGGTATTATCCCCAGTAGCCTCTGAATTCGATAATGAGGAGCGCTCTAACTCTTCTGATTCCAGATCATGGGATTCTGACACCAGCATCGGTCAAGTTCATCGATTGATCGTATCTTCTAACATGGTCTTCGTCGAATTTCTAGAAGGCTATGACGAGGATATTGAAGAAAACCCCGAAACTGATCCTTGGGCTCAACGAATGGATACCCAATGGGAACTCCGATTCGAACAAAGGGAACCTCCTACCGAAGATCAATTAGTTCAAATTGATGTGGAAGAGAGCAGGTCACCTCGTCCAATATTCATCAGCAAGAATCTCTCAGAGACAGATAAGCAAGAATTAATTCTTCTTATTCAAGAATATATTGATGTCTTTGCCTGGAGCTATGAAGACATGCCAGGTCTAGATCCCAAAGTTGCTACTCACAAATTGAATATCTTACCAAATACAAAACCAGTCAAACAGCAGCAATGGCATTTCAAGCCAGAAATGATGGACGTAATCGATGATGAAGTCAAGAAGCTCATCGCTTGTGGCTTTATCCGAGAAGAACAACATGCAGATTGGGTAGCCAATGTCGTCCCAATTCTAAAGAAAATTGGAAAAGTTCGAGTCTGTATTGACTTTCGGGATCTTAATGAAGCATGTCCAAAAGATGAATTTTCTTTCCCTATCATGGACGTCATGATTGACAACACCTGTGGGTTCGAGCGAATATCTTTCATGGATGGATTCTCTGGATACAATCAGATTTGGATGAATCCTGAAGATAAAAAATACACTTCTTTCCGCACTCTTCGCGGAGTCTACTGCTATACTGTAATACCATTTGGTCTCAAGAACGCTGGTACAATATACCAATGAGCTATGAGTACCATCTTTCGAGATCATCTGCACAAGACTGTCGAATGCTACGTCGACGATATTGCTGTCAAGAGTCGTCTAAAGGAAGATCACATCCAAGACTTGAGAACTATCTTCAATCTAATGCGCCAACATCAACTCAAAATGAATCCCACCAAGTCATTCTTGGGTGTCTCTAGTGGTAAATTTCTCGGCTTCGTCATTACCTCTAAGGGTATACACGTGGATCCCGAGAAGATCAAAGCCATTCAAGAGATGCATCCTCCACGCAACCTAAAAGAGCTACGAGGATTCCAAGGTCGACTTGCGTACATCAGAAGATTCATTTCAAATCTGTCTGGACACTGCAGACTATTTACTTAACTAATGAAGAAGGGTGTATCTTTCATTTGGACCGAAAAATGTCAACGAGCATTCGACGACATAAAGCGATATCTTATGAACCCACCAGTCTTGGTGCCACCGATCTTGGGCATACCATTCTTAATGTATATCCGTGCTATGGATCATTCATTGGGCACTTTACTTTCCCAAAAGAAGAAAGAAGGTCATGAACAGGCCATCTACTATCTTAGTCGTACTATGATTGGTGTCGAACACCGTTATAGTCCGGTTGAAAAAGAATGCTTAGCTCTTATGTTTGTTGTTCAAAAGACGAAGCATTACATCATTGGCCAAACTATTCATGTCATTTTCTGAGTTAATCCTCTTCGGGTACTGATGAAGAAACCTAGCACACTCAATTCTCAGCTGGCTACATGGGCTATTCTGCTAGCCCAATATGACATGGTATATGTTCCTCAAAAGTCTGTCAAAGGTCAAGCACTGGCAGATTTCTTAGCAGCTCTTCCTGTTCCGGAAACATCCAAACTCTATGATGAAATTCCAGACGAGACATTGGAATCAAATATGATCTCCGAAGGATTTCCTACTTGGCGTCTATTCTTTGATGGTACATCCAGGATTGGACCCAATGGTGCCATCCTTGCAGGAGTTAGAGTTGTCCTTGTTTCTCCAGGCGGGTCAGCTATTCAAAGAGCCTATTCCTTAGATGAGCCTTGCTCCAACTATGTAGCAGAATACAATGCTCTACTCATCAGCCTTCAGCTAGCTAAATAACTGGATGTCGAGTATCTTGAAGTCTATGGTGACTCTAAGCTGTTTGTTAACCAGGTTAGAGGAACCTATGAAGTTCGCCATCAAGATCTAGTGCCTTACTATGAAGCGGCAATCAATATGGCTACATCATTCAAAGCCTTCTTCATTGAATATGTACGCCGAACTTGTAATACTGAAGCCGATGCTTTAGCCAATCTTGTAGCAGTCTTAGCCATCCCTATCAAAAGATAGCAGGTGGTGGTTATCTCTAATCAGGAATTGTTCTGTGTCGAAAACAATCGTAATATTGAGTTCAGTAATTTTACTGAAGCCAATGTTATCAATCAAGATTAGAGAACTCCTTTCATCGATTTCGTGGTTCATGACATACTCCCTGAAGATCCTAAGGAAGCTACGAGTATTCGTCGGCGATCTCTGCGATTCTACTACAATCAGACCACCAAAACTCTTTACCGGCGGACTTATGACGGCTTTCTCTTGCGCTGTCTTGCTGGTGATGAAGCGAAGCAAGTATTGCGTGAAGCTCATGACGGTATCTACAGAGCACATCAACCCGATCCTAAGCTACAGGATCGTATCCGACGCATGAGTTATTACTGGCCCTCTATGGTATCTAATGCCATCGAATATGCAAGGAAATATCGAGCTTGTCTAATCCACACAGATTTCATTCATCAACCATCAGAATTCCTTCATCCGACTGCTGCTTCCTGGCCTTTTGAAGCTTGGGGCATGGACGTTATAGGTCCCATCAATCTTCCTTTTTCTAGAGGATATCGGTTTATACTGGCAATAATCGACTTCTTCTCCAAATGGGCCGAAGCTATACCATTGGCTGAAGTCAAGACCAGCAGTGTCATCAACTTCGTCAAACACCATGTCATCTATAGATTTGGTGTACCTCGACGAATCATCCATGACAACGGACCTCAGTTCATCAGCCAAAAGTTTACAAGGTTCTGTGGCGATCACCGGATTGACAATGTCGCTTCGACAGCTTATAATCCTATTGCTAATGGCTTAGCTGAAGCTTTCAATAAGACTATCATCAAGCTTCTCAAGAAGTTTGTGTCTACTAACAAACGAAACTGGAGTGAAAAGCTTGGAGAATGTCTATGGGCCTACCGTACTACAGTTCGCAACTCTATAGGCTGTACACCCTTCTCTTTGGTATACGGCTGTGAAGCAGTTCTACCCTTGGAACTTCAAATTTCGTCTTTGAGGATTGCCATTGCCAATGAACTCACTACAGAGAACAACGACCTTCTTCGACTCCAAGAATTGGAGGCGCTTGATGAGATGCGGTTAATGGCTCAACAGCATATTGAGTTATACCAAGCCCGCATCTCGAAGACTTTCAATCGTAAAGTTAAGGTCAGAGCCTTTCAGAAAGGAGAGCTCGTTCTAACTGTCAGACGTACTATGACTATGACTCACATGAGCAAGGGCAAATTCGATACGAAGTGGGAAGGTCCATACATTGTGAGCAAAGTTTTCTCAAATTGAGCCTATCAACTCACAGAGCTAGACGGTCGAGTTGCAATGATGCCTATCAATGGCAAGTTCCTCAAAAAGTATTATGTATAAATGTAAAAGACATTACTTGTAATGATCAGACAAGTTCATAAATAAAATTCAATTTTATTTCATCATGAATGATAGTACATAATATCAAGGAAGGTCACTATCATCTTTCTCAAAATTGGGACGAGGACCACTGCCGTCCTTCTCAAAAACATGATCGGCAAAAGAGTTGAGAACATCCTTGCTCGAACCCACCAGGAACTTGCAAGCAGCCATCCACATGGCCTCTTCTTCTTCAGTCTTCCCTGGTTCAAGAAGGAAGTCCAAGATGTCCTTTGGCGGCTTGGGTACAGACGAACCTTCGCCCGCTGTTATCTGTTTTAGCTAGGCCGGCTCGACTGGACGTTCTTCAGTAACCGTTTCAACCTTCGAGGCGATCTCAGTCTTCTTAGATGCATCTCCAGACGACATCTTTATGTTAAAAAGTGAAAGTGATCAGTCTATCTGATTTTCTGTTCTATTTATAGACAGAGATTCGTAAGACAATAAAGCGACACATTCATCTGACGGTTCGCCCGTTCATTACAATTATCTGACGGTTCATCCGTTCATCATATTCATTTGACGGTTCGCCCGTTCATTACAATCATCTGACGATTCACCCGTTCATCATATTCATCTGACGGTTCGCCCGTTCATTACAATTATCTGACGGTTCACCCGTTCATCATATTCATCTGACGGTTCGCCCATGCATTACAATCATCTGACGGTTCATCTGTTCATCATATTCATCTGACGGTTCGCCCATTCATTATAATCATCTGACGGTTCACCCGTTCATCATATTCATCTGACGGTTCGTCCGTTCATTACAATCATCTGACGGTTCACCTGTTTATCATATTCATCTGACGGTTCACCCGTTCATCACATACATCCGACGGTTCACCCATTCATCCATTCACTTGACGGTTCACCCGTTTATTTCATTCATTTGACGGTCCATCCATTCATTCCGATGATTCATTTCGTTCATTCATTTCATTTACACGTTTTGACGAATCATCCATTTCGTTCATATTAGCAACTTGTCATCTTTGATTAAGCTGTCTACTGAAATAATGATATTTAATAAATTATATTCTGCCATGTCTATATTACCTCTGAGTAGATATAATTGAATATAATTATTTTCCAAAATCAAGAAATATATCATGTCTTGTACCTCTGAATATATTTTCTATCGCTATTATTTATATCTGAATAAGATATGCAATAAATAATAGAGCCACCAAGAAAATGTCTTTTTATTCATCAAAATTGAAAGACATTACAAAATTACATATCACAAAAATTGAAGATACAAAAAGTTTTTCTGATTCTGTTGGCGGAGTCATCAAGTTAGTCATCTGCTGCTTTAAAGATTGCAGTCGCTCTTCACGAGAGTCCATCACTCACTTCCTAGCTTCCTCCATCCCAGACTTATCGTCGAAAGATGGCATGGTTACTATTCTGCGACAGATTTCATCTTGATGAGTTGCGACATACTCATCTCTTTCCTGAGTCAGAGCATTCAGTCGTTGAACTGCAGCCTGGTGTTGTGTGGTCTCATCCTCCAGAGCAAGCTGAACAAGTCTCAGCTCTTCTTGAAGACGGACCGATTCTGCTTGCAGCTCAGCAACTTTCTTCTCCTTCTCTTCAGCAATAGATGCTATTGTTTCCACTTGAGAATTATACTCAGCAGACTTAGTAGAGAAAGTGTCCAAAAGAACTTGGAGATCAACCTTCGCAACTGCGACTTCTTGTGACATCTTCTCAAATTCAGCTTGTACTAAGAGCTCCATCTCCCTCCTATTAAGCTCTTTGTAGATTCTAACCGATGCCTCCAGCTTATCTAGTACATGTTCAAGAAAAATGGCCTGAGCTTCGTCGCCCTGATTGCGGATGGCATTGATCAAATAGGAGGTTAGACCTCTAACTGTTGAGAAACCAGCATCTTCTTTCTCTATCACCCTATCTACTAAGGGTTTCAATGAATTAAAGAAAAGGTTGCTGAAGGAGCTAATGATAAATCGGTTAGTAGCCAGAGCACCAGGAGTAGCAGCTACTCCCATTGACGTAGAAGCAGCAGCAGGTGTCTGTGCAGATAGACGTTCAGCGTCTTCCCTTTGAGTAGAGGGCTTTTTAGATAGAGGAGCCATCGTAGAGCTGGCTGCCCCTCCCAGATGTTTTTCTGCAAAATCAAATGAACCTTATCATCGATTGTTGTCATTAGCAACTAATCAAAAAGGATTAAAAGTAAAAGGCAATCTTACCATGACTTGCCCCAGAAACAAGTCTGTCATCTGTTGGTACAGATTCCAATCTGGCAGAAGTAGCCTCAGATATTACTACCTGGCTACTACCGGCCTCAGAGCCACCCGAAAAATGTCGGCTACTACTGGCTTAGCCGTTATTGGTACTATATCTGTGCATGCGGAAGGAACTGGGGAAGATTCAAGTTCTGCATGGATAAAAATATGTATGTTAGCCATTAATCTATGAAAAGAAGGTTGATAATTTCATTTAATACCTTTGGGAGCAGCAGGAGTAGTTTCTTCAGGTGCTACTTCTTCACCTGTATTCTTTTTCGGAGACACATGCACCTCAACATCCTCTTCAGGATTCAGCGTGTCATCCACGGCTTCCGAGGATACATGGATATTAGTGTCCTCTTCTGGATTTAAAGTATCATCAACAGCTTCTGTTGATGTGTTTTTATTACTCACACTGTCCTCCGGTGCTTCTTCGCTGTCAGTTGCGACGGCCGGATTTACATCATCCTGCAGGCCGAAGTCGCAATCATTCAATGCTTCAATCATTAAATGATCTTCTTCTTCACAGAGTGTTCCTGGTGTAGCAGGGAGCTGTGCGGTCTCCACTACGAGTGAAGAAGATTGCAAACCTTCATTCTCTCTCTCTACAATGTCTTTTCTGGGCTCTACAGCCTCATCTTTCTGTTCTGGACTAGGAGTTTCCTGCCTGGGTTCAGGGGCAGGAGTGGGAGATGACATTGTAACTCCGGCAATAGCACTAGCTACGACCGATGACATAGGTCGAGGAGTGACTACCTTCTTTCTTCGGAGGGCTAACTTCTTACTATGAAGAGGTCTCTCTGGACTCTCTACATCTATAATATTGTCTGGTCTTGGAATAGAGGTCGGGGTCGCCGCCTCTTCTCTTTGGGTTGATTCGGCCTGTTGCCGAGATTGTGATCGGGTTGTGACCCTTTCTGATGGTTTCTTGACAAGTTTCTTCTTCGCAACTGGAGAAGAAGGTTCTTCTCTCCTTCTCTTCCTCTCCTTGGCAGGAGATTTGACAACTTTTAAAGAGATGCACAATGGCTCGTTGATTTCTTCTGGGAAGTTGGCCTCCCTAGAAGCTTCCAATGGCACATCGGCCGGTTCACGTTCTTCTTCGTTGCCAGGAGCCACCACAACAGTTGTTCCCTTCTTTAATCTGGTAGCTGTCGCGAAGCTATCGGCAAGACTGAAATTCTCAGCAAAGGTGTTTGCCGATGTGTTGAAGATGGAATATGTGTACAACATCCGCGGGCCGTGGTCACTTTTTGTCGGCATCGAGAACATTGTTCTGGTATCTCGAGCGTTATAATAGGCCCAAGCCCGGGCGCTATCGATCAAATAACCTTGTCCTTGTAGGCACGTTATGGCGTTACCCACGTGGAACTGGTCGTAGCCGAATTGACGAACAAAGCGGCTTGGCAGATATGGTTCCAAGTAACATTTATCTTCAAATCTATAAACCAAGTGCGACGGCCTAATCGTCCTCGGCCAATCAAATGTTGCACGACCCAAAGGCTGCCTCCCAAGATCAACCAGATTTGTAGACATACATTCATAACCAGTCGAAGGGAAAACATAATAGAAATTCCATCTTTTTCTGAGATTCAGTACTAGTCTGCAATCTCTTAGGCTGGTATATATCCATTTGCTCCTTAAAAATCTCCACAAGAAGCTTCCGCTGACTGTCCCTATGTCAGGGTTCATCAATGAAGGATGGTGCAAAAGCAACCATCCGAACAAATAAGTGTAGGAAAGCTCTAGCCGAGGGAAGTTTCCTTTCTCTCCTTTCCCCTTGAGCATTGAATCAACAAAAAGATGAAGACCCGTGTTCACTCTGCAGGTCATCGCCGATAGCAGATCCATCGGGTAGCCAAAGACTCGACGGACGGCAGCAAAGAGGACGCTGCGATAGAAGCGATCTACGGCGCTCGCTCCGGGAACGACGAATCGTTGGAGCCAATATGTGAGGAAACCAGCCAGTTGGGCTTCCTTTGACATGGGCCTATAGCCCATTCCCATAAAACTTTCAGTAAAATCTTCTGTCTTGAAAGGAGGGTATTGAAGTTCGTCATCAACTTTGATGTCCATTTCCTTGTTTTCCTCCATCAGTCCTATCACCTCACTATGGCTGAGTGGTTTGAAGAAGGTAGGGTTACATGTAACGTGATCCTTAGTCTTCTTCTCGATGATGTGGTTGAGGAAGAGATAGGGCAACCACTTTGACGAGTAGCAAGTACCAGAAGAACCACTCTTGTAATACATGGAGTAAATCTTATAGTGGCATAGCAGTTCTTCGAAAATGGCCACCATCTCAGCATTCTTCCGATGAAGTCGGTCCAACTCGTCATTAGTGGGAACAAATTCTTCATAGGGGAAGTCTCACATTGGTAAGCTCGAGATATACTTCATCTCATGAAGAGCTAGTCCAATCTCTCCATAGGGTGTCATGAAGGTCCCTGTCCTAAAATTGTACCTCTCCGCCAAAGCGAGAAACAGATGAGGGTTGGGGTAGAATCCATATACGGTAGAGTATACCGCCTTGTATAGCTCAATCTCTTTGAGCTTCTCCTCGAACTGAACCAATATCCAATTGGTTATGCAGTTTCATCTTTTGTTATCTGGGTTCACCAGACCTGTCAACCGGATGTCCTGATCCGGGTATCTTCCCTCAACCTTTGCAAATTCATTTGCAAAGATTGGCGTCCTAACCGACAGCAGCAAGGAGGAGTTCTCTGGTGGGATACAGTCGGGCTTTAATCCTCTGAGCAAGGAGCTGTGACGCTCAGAGGAGCTATAGAACATATCCTTGTGATTCGGTCCTTTCTTCACACAAATATTTCTTGTTCTGACTTGCTAGAGTGGAGTAATATCCCAGTCCATCCTCCTGGGATACCTCGTATGAGCATAGCGGGATAGAGGGAGGCACCTGGCAATGTATGGAAACAATATCCTCTTCTCACCTCTCTGAAAGAGTCTTTGTTCGACACGAGGCCTCGGCTGAGAACTCTTATCAAGAGCCTCACCGAATAGAAACAGGGGTTTCTTATGAGTAATGGCATCGACAGTCTGTAGAGGCTGCCCATTCATCTGACTCAATAAAGTTTCGTTGTCCTGTGCTACTAAGATGGCTTGACGGAAAGATGGCAGAGCATATTGGGGAAATATTACATGGGACAAATCTTTCTTAAACTCTGGTTCAGCAAGGGTCCCTGCAAAAATTTCATAATCTAGGTCTTCTCTGATGTTAAATGCATCAAACAGAAAGACAGAATTCAGTACATGCAAAATCAAAGATTCTGTCCAAAAAATCAGCAAATTATGCAAGCATTAGATTGCGCTGTCTGTAAAATATCAGATTATGCAACAACAGCTTCTATGCGCAAACTGTCCAGTTGTGCCAACATATTCACTTGCACAAGCCATCAGATTGCGCTAACAAGCTTGCGCAAGGCAACAGTTTGCGCTGGACAAACTTGCGTAAACCGATAAAATGTGCTGACTTTTGTCAGCACTTTCCAACCGATTGCGCAAAGAAAATAGTCTTCATAAAAATGAAAACTATTGGGTTTGTGCAACCAAAACCCTAAACAGGGCGGCACAATATAACCAAATCTATAAAAAGAGATAGGTTTAAAGATTCAATCATGTCGAAGAACTGTAAAAAGGGGTTTTTGATCGAGTGACTACCTTGCAGTACGGGATGACCGATTTCGTGTCGTAAAATGCGCGGCGCAGCCCGAGTCGAAGACTCGGCGGGGGCTTTGCCTTTGTCGGCAGCAGAACGCTTCGGAGCCATTGAAGTCGACGGAGAAGAAGAAAAAAAGTCAGAGTGGGCTCGGGAATTTTCTCTCTTGAACAAAGTGGAAACAAGTAAAGAATGATAGAAGGAAGAAGGAGAACTATTTATAGTTTTTCAAGGGTAACGGTCGCCTAGGATTGCGCCGAAGAAATGGGAGCTGATTTCTCCAATTGTGCAGACAAGTCATTACTTGCGCAACTTGATTTTAAAATCAAAATTCAAAGTATTTCGAAGCTTTAAATATTTTCAAACTTCGAAAACTTTGAAGGGGGTCTTATAGGTCCTAAAAATCAAGTTGCACCCATCAAATAAGTCATGAAAATCAAATTGTGCATCATTCAAAAGAACTGCACAGGAGACAGATTACGCAACAACTCAATTGTGCAGGCTGAACTGCGCACACATCGAAATGCGCTGGCTGACGTGGCCTCGTTATCATTATCTGACAGAGAATCAGATCTTCTGACAGCTGACAGCCCGAAGAACGAGGAAACTATTCATTTATCGTGTAGCACAGCGCTCGAGGACAGCTGTACATGCAGCGCAATCTGCCAGACTCCCTGCAGCGCGGTCCATCCCAGCGCAATCTGAAGCCAGTGCAATTCAGATGGCGCACTCCATCAAGACAACTGACAATGTACACGTGGCCTACATGCCATCAATTACTCACCATGTGGCAACCATCTGTACACGACCAAGCGTATTTCAATCAAACAATGCCACGCGTCACATACAGATGGTCTATGATCGAGTAACTGTCTGCGCAATTCATTGCTTGTGCAATCCAAAGTTTGCGCAATCCATCCTGCGTAATTCAGAATAACTAAAAGTTAGTTATTTCCAGAACTCTATAAATAGAGTTTCAAGTCTTCATCACACACATTCAAGTCATCACCAGAGATCAGGAGTTCTTGCCAAAGTGCTGCTACATTCTTCAGAGGCTACTGTCTTCAAAGTTCACATCGTCCAAGGGATAATGCGATCGTTATTCAGATCGGATTCCTATAGTTGTACTTTCCCAGAATTCTTGTAATCTTTTTGCAAAGTTTGTGAAATAAAGATCAACTTTTGTTTTTGCAAACAGCAAGTTTAACTATATCTCAATCCAAATAGAATAATCATGCAAAGAGCGAACCAAATGCACTAGGTTGATCGGACCATCATGCACCGGTTCTGATTAGACAATATGTTAGTGGACATGCCCAGATAACATATATCTTGAACAAGCTCGATAAAAGGATGAGCTTGCAAAACTAGGCTATAATAGCAGCATTAGTCAAATAGTTAGAATTACGAGTACGTGAGAAGACGAAGAAAGTGCAAATAGTTCAAGTTCTTCAAATAAAATCTAAAACTCATCCAGTGTTTACGCCTATACAGTCGTCCTATTGTCGTCTTGTCTAAGACCTTGGTTAAGGTCAAAGGGAGTGTTAGGACGTGAGGAATTCTATCCAACTTATAAGAGTTAAACTAGTAATGTGGTGGAACGATGGAACATGTCTACCTAGTACAAGTTATCTTCCTAACCTCTATCAAGCACGGAAGAAAGATAAGAGTTTATGGTAGAAGAAATCAAGCAAGAAGTAAATCAAGATAATTAAACGAGAGTTTGGAATTTGGAGTCAAAGGAATAGATCAAGTATGTGGATGAGAATCCTATACACAGGCTTGCTTGGTACGGTAAAGTAACCAAACAATTTATCGTAGACCTGCATGGGCCACCACAACAATGCCCCAGCCACTTTCTAAAGGTGTATGGTTAGCATATTTTCAGATTATGTTGAGCATATTATAGAAGTATTTATGGACGATTTCATAGTTTATGGAGACTCTTTTGATAAATGCTTGCATAACCTTACACTTATTCTCCAAAGATGTGTAGAAACTAATCTTGTGTTAAACTCTGAAAAATGTCATTTTATGGTTGAACAAGTTATAGTTTTGGGTCACATTATTTCATCTAAGGGAATTGAGGTAGATAAAGCCAAAATCGATATTATTCAATCTTTACCTTATCCTACTAGTTGCGGGAAGTTCATTCTTTCCTTGGACATACAGGTTTTTATCAAAGATTCATCAAAGACTTCTCGAAAATAGTGTTACTCTTGTATAAGTTGCTACAAAAGGATGTAGCTTTTGAATTTGATGAGGCGTGTAAAAAGGCATTTGATACACTAAAGAAACTACTGACTTCTACCCCAGTTATCCAGCCCCTGACTGGAACGTGCCTTTCGAGATAATATATGATGCAAGTGATTATGCAATAGGCGTTGTATTAGGTCAAAGGATTGGAAGAGCATCTCACGCAATTTATTATGCTTCAAGAACTTTGAATGATGCTCAGAGAACTACAACTGAAAAAGAACTTTTAGCTGTTGTTTTTGCTTTAGAAAAATTTTGATCTTATTTGCTTGGTACTAAAATCATTGTTTATTCTAATCATGCAGCTCTTCGTTATTCGATGACGAAGAAAGAGGCAAAACCAAGGTTAATCCGATGGATACTTCTCTTGAGTGAATTTGATTTGGAAATCAAAGACAAAAGAGGGACAAAAAAATCATATTGCAGATCATTTAAGTCGTTTAGTTCATGTGGAGGATGAACTTCGTTTGCAAGAAACGTTCCCTAATGAGCAATTTTTTGCTACAATTATGACATTATCCCGGTATGCAATATTGTAAATTATTTGGTTACTAATATATTTCCTCCTGGTTTGTCGAAGGCTCAAAGAGATAAGCTTAAAAGTGATGCCAAATATTATGTGTGGGATGACCCATACCTGTGGAGGCATTGTGCAAATCAAATAATAAGAAGGTGCGTTCATGAAAATAAAATTATTTCAATTCTCACTTTTTGTCATTCTTATGCATGTGAAGGATATTTTGGAGCTAAGAGGCAGCAAGAAAAGTATTAGAATGTGGTTTCTATTGGTCGTCTTTATTTTGTGATTCATATTCTTCCTGTAAAACATGCAATAATTGCTAAAAGACAGGTAATATATCTCAAAGGAATGAAATACCACAAAATTTGATACTATTTTGTGAAAAATTTTATGTTTGGGGCATCGATTTCATGGGACCGTTCCTTGTATCGTTTGGTTATGTTTATATTTTGCTTGTTGTTGATTATGTATCAAAGTGGGTAGAAGCTAAAGCTACCAGGACTAATGATTCTATAGTTGTTTCAGATTTTATCAAGTCCAATATATTCTCCAGGTTCGGAATTCCGAGAGCCTTAATAAGTGATCGAGGTACTCACTTTTGCAATCGAACCGTAGAGACTTTGCTGAGAAAGTACCATGTGATACACAAGATGTTAACTGCCTATCATCCACAAACTAGTAGCCAAGTAGAGGTATCAAATAGAGAGATCAAGTCCACTATTGAGAAGACGATCAATCCGAGTAGAAAAGATTGGAGTTTGTGCTTGGATGATGCTTTGTGGGCGTATAGAACTGCTTACAAGATGCCTATCAATATGTCACCATATCGATTGGTATTTGGGAAACCGTACGATCTTCCAGTTGAGTTAGAACACAAGACTTATTGGGCTATCAAGAACCTCAATATGAAGACATATGAAAATAGAGAACATAGGAATTTACAACTACAAGAGTTGGAGGAAATTCCCAATGATGCCTATGAGAATGCTCGAATTTACAAAGAGAAAATAAAGGCTTTCATGACAAGATGATCTCTAGGAAGGAGTTTCAAGTTGGTCAGAAGTCTTTCTATACCAATCACGACTTCGTCTGTTTTCGGGTAAATTGTGTTCTTGTTGGATTGGACCTTTTGTTGTTACTAATGTTTTTAATCATGGTGCAGTTGAAATTCAAAGTTTAGCAACTTCTAAAGTGTTCAAGGTAAATGGCCAAAGGCTCAAGCTTTTCTATGAAGGTTTCAAAGTGGAGAATGTGGATGAATTGAACCTTGAGGATCCAACTGATACCAATTGAAGGATGACACATCCATGACAATAAACATAGGCAACCCAAGGGGAGTTTGTTCTTATTCTTGCAATTTTTTTGTTTTTTTTTCCTTTTCTTTGTATTTAGCCTTACATTGGGGACAATGACAGTTTAAGTGTGGGGGAGGAGATTTAAATTATTTTAAGCAGTTTTTTTTAATGCTTTTTTGTGGTTTTCAATAAAGTTTTAGTTTTTTTATTTAAAAAAAAAGATTTTTTTGTGGTTTTCAATAATTATTAGTTGTGTATGTCATGAACAAGATTTAACTAAGTTTGAAAAATTCATAACATGATTGAATAAGTACTCTTTTTCAACTTAGAATTAATTAGTCTAGCTATTTTCCTTAATGATGGTAGTGACTAAATTTGGCAGACAAAAGTCGGTGAGATTTTGAGCCTTCAGACTGACACATCAGTCTCACTATTTTCTTTGATAGGAGATATTCTTCCATAGATTTATTTCTCTAGAACTTGCTTTGATTCTCTTCAAGGTCACGTCGACACATGCATACATGAACATGATTAAGGCCATTTTTACGCTACTTAAGCCAAATAGCCTACCCTCAAATTATTTTTACTTTGATTGAACCCTTTTGAGCCTTATTGCTTTTATTTTTGTGAACCCACATTACAAGCTTTAACCTGAAAAAAAAATCCTTACCTAGGCCAAAAAACTAGTGGAGCATTATGATATGTATAGGTGTACAAAAAATAAGTGTGGGGGTATCTAAATTTCAAGTTTGGCTACATATTTTCATTCTCAAATTATTGAGTTCCATTATTGTAAAAATAAAAATTAAAAAAAAAAGAGAAAAGAAAAAAAAGAAGAAGAAGAAGAAGTAATGAAAAAAAAGTGATGGAGAAAATTACTTTTGATATTCATTTTCATAATTCCTCCTCCAATCCCAATAAAGGGGTATATTGAATGTTTTAAAGTCAAATTGAAGAAGCTAAATGGGATGATTGGTTTTACATATTTTATGCATTCGAGCTTGAGTTAAGTCATTTTTGCTCCACTAGTTTTGATGATTTTTGAGCTAAACTCCCAAATATATCCCACCTTGATCCTAAGCCCCATTATAATCCATGAAATTCCTTATGATTTGTGTTATGCATGTGGTCCAAGTGGTGGAGAATGAGAAAATATGCAAGCTTATGGTAGATAATTTCTTTTGGAATAAATTTGAGCGGAACACATACCCTTCAAATATATAAGAGTTGAGTGTTTATTCCCGTGAGGGTATACCAATTTAGTTTACTCTATCTTCAAGTGAAAATACTTAGTAAGTAATTAGAAGTTGTTTAAGAATATATATTTTCATGATATGTTATGAGTTTTGAAAAGCTTGGTTTACTCTTTATTTATGACATTACAACCTTAATAAATTAGAGTTTTGTCCGAGGACGAACAAAAGTTAAGTGTGGGAGAATTTGATAAGAACATAAAATATTATATTTTTTTATCCCTTAAAGTCTACCATTTTATCCTCATTTTATGACAAACGGTACTCATTATATTTATATTTTGCTTTAGGATGCAATTGGAGACACTAAGTGCAAAATGGAGCTAAATTACAATTTTGGACAATTTTGACACCTTTTAACAAAAGAAATTGAGGTGATTCAAAAAGATTTGCAAAGATAAGACAAAGGGCTATAACTTTCATATTTTGAGTTTTTCGAGATTCAGGCTGCATCATGGACGAAATCAGGCTTGAAGTTGGGTCAAAAAATGTTGTGAACAAAAATAGGAACCAAAATAACTATTTTCCTACTTATTCTATGACTTAGTTTTTTTGTTTGAGAAGTTGTAACTTTTAGAGGATTTGTGGGGAGAGATTGTGGGCTTCAAACAACGAATTTAGGGTGTACAAAAGGGGTAGAAACCATGGAAAAGAAAAATACAACACACAACTTTCTTCTTTTTCTCCAACTTTTTTTTTGAAATTTTGATGAACATGTGCGGCTAAAATTCTTGTTGGTCAAAGTGTACGGATGCCTTTGAATCAATAAACTTGTGAGATCTAAATTATTTTTATATGTTTAATTTATACTTTGAATATTGAATATTTTTTATACCAACTTTCATGATTATTTTTTTAATTACTAGGAGGCCTACTAGTTTATTATTCATTTCGATCTACCGCTAAATTAGATATCAAATCCGTAATTGTTTGATATTTCTAATTTGTGAAGCAACCAAGATTTAATGAACTCCTTTGTTTTATTAGATCTTAAGAGAAAACTTTTGACAAAATTAAATGCAACCGCTTGTGTTTGTGTTGTTTTGCTTTATCGATCTCTTTGTTCTTTAAAAAATTGCTAGATTAAATCTTTAGTGTTTGTCTTAGATTATTTAGTAATTAAAGTTAATTAGGTCGCTTGTATCTAATTAACCTAAGAGATATAGGAAGATACTTCCGATGGTAAATATTCAAAGTATAATTTAATTTATGCTTGCATCGATGATCAATTTTAAGATCCCAATGGTGAATGTTCACTGAGACCAATATTTGTTCCTTTGATTGATTTTAATACTTTAATTATTTTTAGCTATTCTTAAATTTTCTCTTATAATATTCAAGACCTCTCTCATCCTTGTTCACATTGCATAAAAGTACACTAATTGTTCTCCGTGGGATCGATCCTTACTCTCACTTCTACAAATAATTTTAAGAGTAAAGATTTTATTTTTGGGTGCCTACGACAGCACACCATAAACCTATCCAAACCTACTCCGATTGAGCCCAAATTTGACCCACATGTACTAGACATGTTAGGGACCCAAACCATACCCTTGGTAGGGTCAAGTGGTGCACACACAAGTGTGTGCATAGCCCACAGTAGCAACCCAATGTAGCGACCCTATATAGCATCCTACAGGGGTTAGGGGTAGCATAACCACCTCCATAACTCATGCTACTCCCCTAAAAACTTGTCCACTACTCCCTCACGCCCATGCCTACAACCCCCTACCTCATTTTCACTCATTTCCATCATTATTCATGTTCAAACAGCCCCTCCTAGAGAGAACACATTCAGCCAAGGTGTAGCAAGATAAATCATCTTCCAAGGAAGTTTGCACCACCAAAACTGAAGGTATGCCCCTCAAATCCTCCACTTAACTCTAGATCTATATTTGAGCTTTCCAACCATATATAATTTATTAGGTTTTTAGTGGTTTATCTTTCCCTAATCGTCGTTGCACGACAATGTGTCCAGAATAGATCATGTCAAGACAATTGTGCAAAGATTGGGGTGTGCAGCCCAAACTACTTGGTAAAAATCTTACAAACCCTTTCCATTGCATACCTCTATGAATTTCCTTTGATTTCATATGTAATTTGTGGTATATTTGGTATATATTTCTTTCATAGAGAACATTTTTCGAGAAATATGCAAGCTAGAATTTTGGGAACGAGCTGTTATCTGTACTTTGTAAATTGGCAAGTATTCCATTAACCTTCTTTTTATGACTTGGGACATAGAGACTATCTAGGTACATCATTCTCCTAGGTAGAAACCATAATTATTAATGTTTAAAGGCTTAGATTCATGGGTGAACATTGTCTTGCAACTACCTTTGTAAAATTATATTTTTTTCCCAACTTTGAAGTAGTATAACTTTTCGTGTATATCATATGTTTCAATTCCAGAAGTATATATGAAGTTTTGGTTATGTTTTATACAAATTTCATGTTGGGTTATGTCCAAAATATTTTATTTGATTGGTGCAAATAAGACTCAAAGTTGACATCGTGAACACTAAATTTTGAAACTTTAATTTTCTTCCAACTTTGAGCATGTGTAATTTTCTCCATAGTGATAATTTTCTAGATCCAAATATTTGGATGAAATCTAAGATATTTTTTCTATTAAATTTATATTGAGTCATGTCCAGAATAATTCATTTAACTAGTGTAAATTAAGACCAAAGTTGTTATCATGAGCAGTTTTTCTGCACACTGAAATATTTCTAAGTGGAGAATTATTTTTCCCAACTTTAGAGCTGTATCGTTTTCTCTGTATATTATATTCTTCTATTTCAATACCATGTATGTACTCTTGGTTAAGTTTTAAATAAGATCATGGAAGTTTTATGACTTACCTACTTACTTTGATCTACGAAAATTGAGGGCAAAATGACCTTCATGAACTACATTTTCAGAGCCTGAAACTATTTTTGAAAGTCACTTTGAGCTCAGTTTCCAAAAAATCTAACCATTGAATTTCTGTGTGGTTTTTTCCATATTAATTCCTGGTTAAATCTATATTATATCCTGGAGTTTGAGCCACAAATGATACTATTTCTTTACTCAAATTCTGCTTCCAAAACAGAAAAAATTATAAATTTTTGCACACTATTATTTCCAAGTCTGAAATCAGTTTTTCTTGCAACTTTGTGCTTTGATTCTGGAAAATCTAACAGTTGACTTGGTTTGAGATTTTCTTCTACTATTAGACAAAATTTTATTCTTCTGAATGTAGGAGCGTAAAAATTGCTCTATGGACTGAGTCAAAGAGATTGGGAATTTTACGCCTAGCTATTTTACGCAAGCTACTTTACGCCAAGGCAGTTCATTAAGTTTTACGCCCGGGGACAGGCTGTCAGGTCGTATTTAATGCAAAGTGATAATGAATCTGACATAATGATTTACTGACAGCGTATAAACAAAGAATTCGAAGAGATTGGATTTACACCAAACCCAATACTTGTCGTATGGTGTGCAGAGAAGGCTATTTTACGCTCATTAAAATCACTTCTTTTTACACACGATAGTTATGTGAGCTTTTACGCTCAAAGGCTATTATGAGTGTAAAGTCTATTTGGGCTAAGTTTTACGCTCAAGGCTATTTTAGCCACTTTAAGCTAAGAAGTTTTATTTGGGTTGTTTTTATGCCAGTTTGCCACTTTACGCTTGGACCATATTTTGGGTTGTTTTTACGCCCAATCCTTCCTGACTACTTTGAAACGTGGTTTATCCACGTGGCTTTCATGCCATATTTATTGAGGAACGTGTGTACGTGCTCCCTATTTTTGTTGAAATAATGGAACACGTTTCAACATACGTAGAGGGTGACTCCCATCGCAGGTGATAGTTACCAGCGTAAAAACCCAATTTTATTGCTTTTTACGCACAATGGGTCAAGTCTATAAATAGACTTATTTTTCACATTAAAGGAATCGTCATCAGAGATACAGGAGAGAATACAGAAGCCTAGAAACTTTGATTTTCGAGAGCATTCTTCTTCAACTTTTCTTCGAGAACAGACTAAAGCAAAGAGGAAAGCATTCGACCTCACCATCAGTGCCCAAGTGCGTCGATACCTTTCTGGTGACTTAGTTCTTTCGGTTGTTCATCTTCTAGCAGTGATCTTCATCATCATCGTATGGTCCAAGGAACAAAGTGATTGCCTTCAGATCAGACTTCCATAGCAATACTTCCCAGAACAATTTGTACTTTCTGTACTTTTTTCTCGTTTTATTTCAAAAGCCAATTTTAGGCATTTTGTTAAGTGAAACAAAATGGCGACTCTGCTAGGGACGACCTTCTCCTCTGACGATGAGGCAATTGCTCAATACGATGATGTGTCGATCGGATCGACAAAGAAGACTCTGGTTGTATACTTCGACCAGACTGCCTACGAAGAAATGCTCCGAACTGGGGGTGGTACTCGCTGCTCCAATGTTCAGAAATCGAGGAAGGCGCAAAAAGTTTGGATTCCCAAATCCAAAGCATCCTCGGATCTCCCGACTGTCTCTGAAGGCAAAGAAATCCTTCCTACTCCTGTTGTAGGGGCTTCCGTTTGTAACGAGGCAGTCCCTACTTCAGAATTGCACCCTGAGCGTAAAAATAAATCTCCTGTCTGTGACAGTAAAGATTCCCAAGTTTTACGCCCAGCGTGTAAAAACCAGATTTTACGCCCAGTGCGTAAAAACAAAGATTTACGCTCTATGCTTAAGAACAAGTCTCCCGTCTGTGACGAGGTAGACCCCAATGCTTTACGTTCTGAGTGTAAAAATAAGTCTTCCGTCTATGATGCGGTAGACACACAAAATTTATGCTCCACGCGTAAAGAAAAATCTCCCGTCTATGACGTGGCAGATACTTATGTTTTACGCTCTGTGCGTAAAGGTAAATCTCTTGTCTGTGGCAGTGTAGATAAAATTCACAAGGATGCTTCTGCATCTAAAGTAAATGTACCTGCACGCATGAAGCATAAAAACATAGTTGGTAAAACTTCTGTTTTCAACCAACAACCTTCTTATACAGCTGTACGCAAGGTACCAAACCTTCAAATTACACGCAATGAAGATAGAGTCCTTTGTGCTCAAAAATCTCAGGATTTACATAAACAACTCCAAGCACGTAAAAATATACAGTTTGGTTCTGCGAATACAGCCAGTAATCTTCTTTATACACAAGGGACTAAACGTTTCTCTACCCCAAATGTTATAAGGAAGACTACTCCCTCTACTCCTTCTGATTTACGCGAATTGCTAGTACAAAAGCGTAAAGATAGACAATCTCCTGTGACACTCCCCCAAAAAAATCATCATTGCGAGTGTCATCAGATTGTAATCAAGTGTTGTTGTTCGGTTTCTAAACGGTCAGTTTTTGATCGCTTAAGTTTCAATGAGCCTCAACCATAAGCTATTGACCAAGAACATGAGTTGTCATATGCATCAGTCAACATGGAATCTCATACCAACAGAGGACGACGTCCAAGACGCAACATGTCCCAAACTCCAGGTCAACAATAATTCAACAGACTTCTTGATTCCTTTGAAGGAGCATATCAGAATACTCGATCAAGATGGCAAAGACAGTTACAGACTTCTGATTCAGAAGCTAGGTGTACTCAATCTCTTGAGTCCGAAACGGATAGTGTCGATTCATATCTCTATACCAATCCTTTTGTACCTTCAAGAGAGGTTGAATCCTACGCTATTGGAGATGAACTGGAGACGTCATCTGCTAATACAGAACAACGTCTCACTGCCGTTGAGCAATCATTAAAGGACATGCTTACTATGATGCAAAGCATGTACCAGATAATAATGACTCAACAAACTGCTCAGCCGGCAGTAGCAACACCGGTGGTACAAGTAGCAGCACAAACTCAAGATAGTCAAGGGGTTGATATACCTTTGAATATTCAAGAGCCTGCTGTTAACCAAAATTCTGCATCCCCAGATCCCATCATTCCAGAAGATGTGCCACCTCTGGTGGGAGTTACGGTACATCCGACAACAATTCAATCAAATGTGCTTCCTCAAACTAGTGAAGCTATTCAAGCAGTGCGTGAACTAAAAGCACAGTTTGAAGTTCTGAAGCATAAGGATCAACTCCAGAGGTTAGGGATTAAGCAACCTTACCCTCCTCATTGGAATGATGTACCCTTTCCACCAAAATTCAAGCCACAATCAATGGTATTGTTTGATGGAAAGGCTTCTCCTAGTCAGTATATCAATTACTTTGATATTATTACTGTGCATCTGCAGAAAAATGATGCTCTTCTCACTCGAGTGTTCATCGGGTGCTTGACGGGTTCATCTTACGACTGGTATCGTAGTTTACCCGACAATTGCATTTCGTCTTTTGACGAATTCAAAGCAATATTTCTTTTCCGCTTCTATGAAGGAGACATGGACATGAACATGTCTTCCTTAATAGAAATCAAACAAAAGAAAAAGGAAGATACTCGGACATTCAATGAACGTTTTCGACAGGCAACTCTGAAGATGCCTCCAGGCATACCAGATTCAGCACTGATTGATACGTGCAAGATGAATCTACGACCATCTATTGCTGTCTTTACGGGTTTCCAATTCACAGATTGGGCCTCGTTTATCATAGCAGCAGTTTCAGCCGAGACTAATGGTAGATTGGCTAGGAAGCACGGGATGATCTTCGCTTCAGAAGACAAAGGAAAGAAAGGCACTTCTGGTAATAATTCTGGCAATCGTAATGGAAAAGGAAAGGATACTCTTATGGTTAATCTTTCCAAAAACAAAACGACGTCGAATAATCAGGAGTCTTCTAAACCAAAAGAAGAATACTCTTTTGACGAAAGTGATATCCTAGGGATATTTCAATGTCTGGTAAAGAGTGGCAAACTCCAAATTCCAGAGCCGAAAAGGCCTAATGAGGTGAATCTCACTGACAATCCCAAGTATTTTATCTATCACAGATACATAAATCATCCAACCAAGGCTTGTTATATTCTAAAGAAGAAAATCCAAGAGCTGATCAATGCCAATGCCATTGCTTTAACTAATGATGAGCATACGGTCACAACCAATATGGTTTCTCTTCAATTCGGAGGTTTTCCTCCTCAACAAGTTCTAGATGGGATTGTCCCAATTCCGAAGGCGACGATGAAGATTGTGAATATCCTGCCTGCTAGAGAGAAAAATGAAGGATTGTTGCCTCTCACATTAAAGAATGGTAAAATTATGTGGGTACATCCTGACTTGGTACCTGAAATAGAAGATGAAGGAAAAACTTCAAAATCTAAGAAAGGTAAGAAAGTCAAAACCTGCAACATGATTTCTCATGTTATTCCAGATCCAGATGATTTGGATCATCTATGGGATGGCATTCCTTTGGAAGATAGACTGAGAGGTTTGAACATATGTCCTCCAAGTCTGGCTCCTCCTACCAAGCTCAAGTTGACTCATCAGCAGTGGCTAGCTATGAATAGTGTTCCCTTATACAGGGCACAACAAGTTTTTGCTGCTTATGAGAAAGCTCCTAGAGGGATCTCTCCTCGTATCCCGAGTATTCCTTCTTCTTCTATGGCTACAGAGATTCCTATTTCTCCTTCTTCGAAAGTCTCTACGCCTTTTTTTCTCCTGTAGTTACAGAGATCTCGTCTTCTTCCTCTGTTGAACCACCTATTAAAAGTTTGCTGCCCATTCACTTATACAGTCAGCAATCAGTCCTTCTCATGAAAAAGATGGGCTATGACTTTCAAAAAGCAGAGGGTTTGAACTATGATAAAGGAATGCGACTTCCTTTACAGATTCAAAGTCAAAAATTCACTGTCGGATTGGGTTCGGAGATTCTTCATAAAAATCCTCACAAGAAGAAGGTTAAGGGAAGGAAAACTAAATCCTGCAATATGGTACTTCTTTCTTCTAAATTTGAAGAAGAAACCTTTGCTGGTACAAGATCTGGGAAAGAGTACCATAAAGATTATGAGGGATCCTCCAAAGAAACAGAGGATGTTGAAACACCACCAACTCAACCGTCTCTTCTTCCTGCTAAACCATATGTGGTTGAGAAGGAGAAACAGAAAGCAGTACGCTTTGACGTCCCGTTGAAGTCTGCTTCCAGTCAAGGGGTAATAATGAAACCCTACAAATTTGATATTTTAGCAGTTAGCTAATACTCTGGCTAGACTCTCTATCTTCGAGTTGCTTTGCCTTTCTAAAGAAAGTTGCGAAACTTTGAGTGAAGCTTTATTGCAAGCTGACTCGTGCTTAGCTCAACTCAAGACTCCCGATAATATACCAGTGTCATGTCCATAATGCCATAGTGTGATGGAGGTCATTCCTAACATTACCTTCACACAAGAGGACATGCTGTTGAAGCATAACAAACACGACAGGCCTTTGTGCTATACTGGGTATATCGAATCCACTGAAGTTGACTGGATTTACATTGATCCTGGGTCTTCCATTAGCATAATCCTTCAGAGTATGCTAAGACCATTGAGGATTCCTACTAGTGACTTGACCTAACTAGTACTACAATAGTTGGTTTCAACTCTGGAAAGAGTAAACCACTGGGGAAGATTCGTCTGAAGATTCAGATTGGTGATCTTCAACTATGGCGATATTCTATGTTATTAACTCAGACGTATCCTACAACATCCTTCTTGGAAGACCGTGGATACATGAGCATAATATTGTGCCTTCAACTCTCCACCAATGCTTCAAGTACATAGATTCTCAAGGGGTTGTGAAGACTGAGTTTGCTGATATCAATCCTTTCAAGGGTGTCGAAGCCTATTTTTCTGATTCAATGCTCTACAAACAAGAGCATGTAAAGGAGATATCAGACATGGCTGAAGATCGATCATCTGTCGAAGATCAATCTATTAATGAAGATCCTCCAGAAGTACAACCTTTGAAGATTAAAGTCAAAGGGCAAATCCAACCCTAACCTGTCAACGACCAACCTCTGAAGATCAAGGTCAAAGGGAAAATTTGAACTTCATCTGAGGAATCAGTGAATGTTCCTGCCAAGAGTCAAGACCAACCCCTTATGATCAAAGTCAAGGGACGTACTTCTCGTACGAATGATCCAGAACCACCATTGATCATCAACCTTGGCAAGTCTACGCAGAAGGCGGATGACTGTCCGTTAATGATTAATCCTAAGCGTAGTACTCAACTTATAAATGATGTAAATATTGATCATTCTGTACTTTCCAATATCAATGAAGATTTCTTTTTTAAGTATATGGCTGTCAAATTTGTTGAAAGAATAACTTTATCTTCTGATGATCATAATCATCAATATAAAGATGACATAGATACAGAGG
The DNA here is from genome assembly GCA_029216955.1 of Iris pallida. Lineage (NCBI taxonomy): Eukaryota > Viridiplantae > Streptophyta > Magnoliopsida > Asparagales > Iridaceae > Iris > Iris pallida. The sequence goes on from JANAVB010025529.1 coordinate 67,495, forward strand.
AAACTTTATACATTGACAATAAAGAAAATTCTTTTCCTCCTCATGTCGATGTTGGACCTTATGCTCAAAGGTTCTTAACATCTTCTCCCTACCTTCTTCCTGTAGCTGCTTCATCGCAAGCTTGTGTAACTTATAGACGTCACGAAGAATCTTATTTTGTGATTCCGTCTGATAAGAAAAACAAGCGCTAAATTGTGTTTGGTTTGGCTAGAAATATCCCTGTTGTTCAGACGGATGATCTTAGAGATAAAGATAAAGGAAGAATCTGAATTGACAAATATAGTCAACAATCTCTCAAGATTATCCAGAATATGGGATATGATTTGAAGACTATGCAAGGTCTCAATCAAGACAAAGGTAGATGATTACCATTATGTGGTGATCCATTTTACCAGAAAACTCGTCATGGGTTGGGATATGATCCGACCCACATGTTTAATGATGATATACACGAAGAATTCTCTTCTAGTTCTTCATAATCCTCAGATTTCGAAGAAATCCATTTCATTGAATCTGAATATGCTGGAGAAAACTATTTTGATGAATCTGAATGTATATTCTCAGTCAACATGGTTCAAACTGATGGCAAATTTGAGCTATTTGAAAATGACCTTTGGGCCCAACAGATGGACACACAGTGGGAACTTCGTTTTGAACAACGACAACCACCTACGAAGGATGAGATTTTTCAAATCGATGTTGGAGACGGAACTACATCCAAGCCAATATTCATCAGTAAGAACCTTTTTGAAGATGAAAAGGAAGAGTTGATAAAATTGATTAAAGAATATATTGATATCTTTGCATGGAGTTATGAGGATATGCCAGGTTTGGATCCTAAAGTTGCTACTCATAAACTCAATATTCTTTCTAATGCCAAGCCTGTAAAACAACAGCAACGGCGTTTTCGACCAGATATAATGGATGCAATTGAAGCGGAAGTCAAAAAATTGATTACATATGGCTTTGTTCGTGAAGAACAACATCCAGACTGGGTTGCCAATATTGTTCCTGTTATGAAGAAGAACGAAAAAGTCCGAGTTTGCATAGATTTTCGAGATCTTAATACATCTTGTCCAAAGGACAAATTTCTACTTCCATTTACTGATGTCATGATAGATAATACATACAGTTTTGAACGCATGTATTTCATGGACGGATTCTCAGGATACAATCAGATCAAGATGCATCCCGAAGATGAGAAGCATACTGCTTTCCGAACACCCCTTGTGGTTTATTGTTATACGGTTATGTCGTTTGGTCTTAAAAATGTCGGTGCCACGTATCAAAGGGCTATGAGCAACATCTTTCAAGAACATCTACGGAAAACAGTTGAATGTTACGTAGATGACATTGCTGTCAAAAGTCGATCAAAAGATGATCACATTCAAGACTTAAAGACAGTATTGAATTGATGCGTCAGCATCAATTGAAAATGAACCCTACCAAGTCCTTCTTAGGGGTTTCCAGTGGCAAGTTTTTGGGATTTGTCATCACTTCTCAGGGTATCCATGTTGATCTTGATAAAATCAAAGCAATTCTTGAAATACGTCCTCCACGCAATTTAAAGAACTCCGCGGCTTCCAAGGCCGCATTGCTTATATCAGGTGATTTATATCCAATCTCTCTGGGAGATGCCAACCTTTCTTCCGTCTATTAAAGAAGGGTGTATCATTTGTTTGGGATGAAGCGTGTCAGAAAGCTTTCAATGACATCAAGCAATACCTAACAAATCCTCCTGTTCTAGTACCACCAGTAGTGGGAAGACCATTTTTGCTATATGTTCGAGCATTAGATCATTCACTTGGTGCTCTTCTTGCACAGAAAAGTGATATGGGTCTTGAACAAGCAATTTATTATCTTAGCCGAATGATGGTCGGAGCTGAACACAGGTATACTCCTGTAGAAAAAGAATGTTTGGCTTTAGTTTTTGTTGTTCAAAAGACACGACATTATGTGTCAGGACAAACTATTCATGTCATCTCCAGAATAAATCCTATTCGGGTACTGATGAGAAAACCAAGCATTCTTAACTCCAGGTTAGCTACCTGGGCGATGTTGCTCACTCCTTATGACATGGTCTATGTACCTCAAAAATCAGTAAAGGGTCAAGCTTTAGCTGATTTCTTAGCAGCTCACCCTATACCTGAAACATCGAAGCTATATGAGGATATTCCAGATGAAGTCGTGGATTGTAATATGACTTTAAGGGATGATATTTAGCAATTATACTTTGATGGAGCATTACGGGTTGGACCTAAAGGCAATATCGTCTCCGGAGTAGGAATTGTCTTGGTTTCTCCTAACAAAATGGTTATATACCGTGCTTATTCTTTCAATGAGCCATGCTCCAATAATATGGCAGAATATAATGCTCTACTCATTGGTCTCCAAGTAGCAAAGCAATTGGACATCGAGTTTCTCGAAGCTTATAGAGATTCTCAACTAATTGTTAATCAAGTTAGAGGGACATATGAAGTCAGAAATCCTGACCTTATCCCTTATCATCAAGTGGTAATCGAATTAGTTCTTTCATTCAAAGGATTCTTTATCGAATTCGTACCATGTTCTCAGAATGTGGAAGCTGATGCTCTTGCTAGCTTAGCTGCAAACTTAGTTGTTCCAATTCGAAGACAAAACATAATTACTTTGTTGGACCGAGACTTATTCTGTGCCAAGAATAATCTATATATTGAACAGAGTTATACTACAGAGTCAAGTTCCCAGCTGAAGGATTAGAGAAGTCCATTCATTGATTATGCGGTTCATGGGATTGTACCTGAAGATCCAAAAGAAGCTGCATCAATCAAGAGAAGATCATTTCGATTTTATTATGATTCGTCTTTACATATGCTATATCGTCGTTTATATGATGGACTTTTGCTGTGTTGTCTCTCTGAGAATAAAGCTAAGCAAATGCTTCGTGAAGCTCATGATGGTGTTTGTGGTGTCCATCAACCAGGTCCAAAATTACAGGACCGCATTCGAAGAATGGGGTATTATTGGACATCTATGATAGCAGATGCTGTAGATTATGCCAGAAGGTGTAAAGTATGTCAGATTTATGCTGATTTTATTCATCAACCGTCTGAGTTCTTACAACCTACAGCAGCTTCTTGGCCCTTTGAAGCTTGGGGCATGGACATTATTGGTCCGATTAATCCTCCTTCTGTCAAGGGACATCGGTTTATACTGGCTATAACTGATTACTTTTCTAAATGGGCGAAAGCAGTTCCCCTTATTGAAGTAAAGACATCCAATGTGGTTAGTTTCATCAAACACCATGTCATTTATCGATTCGGGATTCCCCGACGGATAATTCATGACAATGGACCACAATTTGCCAGTCAGGCATTTTATCGATTCTGTGATAAGAATCGGATTCAAAACCTGACGTCTACGGCTTATAATCCAGCTGCTAATGGTTTAGCCGAAGCTTTCAACAAGACGATCATCAAACTTCTCAAAAAGTTTGTCTCTTCTAATAAACGTGATTGGAATGAAAAACTTGGAGAATGTTTATGGACTTATCGAACGACAATCTAAACTCCTACCGGTTTTACACCATTTTTATTGGTCTATGGATGTGAGTCTGTCCTTCCATTGGAACTTCAGATTCCATCTCTTCGAATAGCCATTGCTAATGAGCTAACCACAGAGAACAATGATCGCTTACGACTCCAAGAACTTGAAGGATTGGACGAGAAGCGTCTTCAAGCACAACAGCATATTGAGCTATATCAAGCCCGTGTATCTCGAACTTTCAATCGTAAAGTTAAAGAGAGGATATTCAAAGTCGGTGAATTAGTACTAGCTGTTCGAAGACCGATGGTGATGACTCATAAGAGTAAAGGGAAATTCCAAGCGAAATGGGAAGGCCCTTATGTTATCGAGACAGTTTTCTCCAATGGTGCCTATAGGTTGTCTAAACCTAATGGAGATTTACTCATGATGCCTATCAATGGCAAATTTCTGAAGAAATATTATGTTTGAATTTCTTCCTTATTCTCTAGCTACCAATGTTTGGTTGAGCTTGGAGAAAAGTTTTAATCTTTTACCTTGCCAGTAGATATAAAAAGTTGGATCTATTATTTATCATGTCCATTTGACCACTGAATAAATATTAAGTCTGCTTGTTTTTCCTATCTATCATGTCCATTTGGCCTCTGAATAGATATCAATCTATTTTTCTTTGAGTTGTTACGATCTGTCATGTCCATATTACCTCTGATAGTATTGTATACTCTAAACAGAAAACGAGATTTTATTATCTATCATGTCCATATTACCTCTGGATAGATATAATTTATTGAGTTTTGAAGACTTATCATGTCCATATTACCTCTGATAAGTGTTTTCCTATCTCATACCTATTGTTTAAATTCAAAATAAATGATAGGATCACAAAATAAATATTTTATTCATTTCCTGAATAAGATAAAAGGTTAAAAAGCTCCCTATTTGCCTAAGGCGGAGCAGATATACCTTTCTGTAATTTTTGGAGCTCTGCTAAACGCTTCTCACGAGAGCCCATTACATTTTCAGTAGCTATCTTTCTTCGAGCTTCTGGAGTGCAAATAGGAGAAAACTTAGCAAAAGTAGCTATCAGATTATCTCTGGCATCATCAAGATGCTTGATAGTGGATTCAGCTCCAAAAACTTGTTCCTCCAGAATCGAGCTCTGTGTCAAATATTGGTCACGAGCTGCTATTAATTGCTCCTTCTCAGCTTTCAGATGAGCTAATTCGGCCTCACTTCACGAATTTTATCATTTTGTTCCTAAATTTTCGTATTTGAAGTATCATAGGCTTCTCTATAACGCTCCAACTGAGGCTTTACGTCAGTCAAGAAAGCTTTCTCTTTGGCGACTTTGCTGCTATGTTCTTTGAGAGAGTCGTTGAAAGTAGTCTCTCGAGCAGTGTATTTCGCTGATAAAGCGTCATACTCAGCTTGAATGAGACTTTCAGTAGTTTCACTTGTCAACCACAGATATTCTTTGATAGGTTGCTCAAGTTCTTTTACCACTTTTTCCAATGCAGTTGCTCTCTCAACATCATTAAATATGGCGACGTTCCTGATAGTGGAAACAATCGCGCCTTTCAAGCTTTCATAACTCAGGCCCCTATTCAAGACCATGTCAATCAAAGCTGCCAGTGTCTTGTAAAAAGCTTCAGTATGAATCTCAACTAAGAGATTCATTTCTGCATTGGAGCTCGGAGTTGCAGCAATCTCTACCAAATCTCTTTTCCGAATACTAGGGGCAGATGTGGTTGCTCCGGTAGCAGAATGAGATAAAGATGATGTTGTCGTTGCTACCATAGTCAATTGATCCCTAGGAGCTTCAGGGATCATATCTTCAGTACTAGCAGAGGTGGTTGCTTCGGTAGCAGACTGAGATATAGACGATGTCGTCGTCGTTACCATAGCTAACTGATCCCTAGAAGCTTCAGGGATCACATCTTTAGCACTTGTCACTCCAGCCGTTTTTAGAGTTCTAGTGGCGGTAATTATGGTGGATGGAATAACAGTTGAAGCAGCTGACTCAGATTCAGGCATTGTCTCCTCAAGAACTTCTGTTGGATTAGTAATAATAGCAGATGATGCTATCATGACATTTCCAGTTTCAGTGGATGACTTGACTACGCCTTCATCACCTTCTTGGACTTCTGGTTGTTCAGACTCTTGAAATACTTCAATCTCTTCATTGAGATCAGTTCCTTCTTCACAGCTGTTTCTTGATCTGCAGTTGATTTTTCTGCAGTTTGTTCTTCTTCTCTGTTGTCAATATGAGAAGATAATCCTGGTTGAACCTCTGTTTCAAGCTCTTGTCGTAGTTCCTCTTCTGGTTGAATTTCCTCTACTCCATCTGAAGAAGAACTCTTTTCCTCAGACTCAGGGTTCTCCTCATAAATATTTTCCTGAGGGAAAGGAGGAGCCATAGGTTTTGGTGCAATAATAACATCTGCAAAATAAACAAAACAAATTAAAATACAAAATCATAATGTATAATCTTGTTAGATTTTGTATATATACCTGGAGTAGGATGTACCAAATATGTATCATAATCCCCATCCCAATCTTCATCATCAAAATCGGAAGCTGGTTCATCCAGTGGGATAGATTGTGAAGCGACGCCTTCAACTATTTGTGTCTTTTATGGCAAGGTTAAATGAAGTAAAGTACTAAGGCGTCCTGGCGATAAAATCCCTACAGCTTCGGTTGATGTGGCTGCTTGGGAGGCTGAGGATCCTTCTTCAAAATGAGTTGAAGAGGATGCGACATGTGGCGGCTCTTCGACAGAAATGTTATCCTCTGGAGTGGCAGCTCTTGGCTTGGAAGGCATTTTGACGGTGACCTTTTTCTTCTTTTCGGGAGTCTTCACTGGAAGAGTAGTAGCTGTACTCTGCTTCCGCTTGCGGGATTTCTCAATAATAATAGGTTCTGCAGCCTCTTCTCCAATTCCTGTAGCAATACCTTCCAGATATGGATCTGGAACAGCAGCATCGTCAGGAATATCTGTTGGTACCCTGACTGGCTCTTCTATATTGCCTTCCTTAGGCCATCTCAGGCTATCTCTCATATTATAGCCATGGGCAAAGGAGCGGATAGAAGAATAAAAGTGAGCGTACGAGTGAAGAATACGTAGCTCTGTAGTGCTGGTGGCGGTTGAGACTCTGAATCTGGCTCCCGTACGGGCAGTACTGAAATATCTCCAACCCCTGGCACCATCAAGCAGTTTCCCGTAGTGACGAAAACTGGTATAGGGATTACCAACATGAAGTTGGTCATACCCAAATTGACGAGCGAACCTACTGGGCAGTTATGGTTCGCACGTGCAATTATCTTCATTTCTGTACATCAAGTGAGAGGGCCTGATGCACTGTAGCCATTGGAAGACTGCTGGTGGCAATATAGCTCTTCCTTCGATTTCATCTTCAAACTGGACGCCGAAACAATTGGCTGGAACTTGTGGCCGAGTACAGAAGAAGTTCCAACCATAAGAATAGTTCAAAACTGCCCGGGTATCTGCTACCGTCGTGGCAGTCCATGTAGCCTTGCTGAATTTTTGGAGGAAGACCTCCGTATCATCGCCTGGGCCTGGTGGTAACAGATTACAGTTGTGGAGCAATAACCAGCCCATTAAATAAGTATAGGACATTTCTACCCTGGGGAATGCATTCCGATGTGGAGCATTGTTGATTAACTCCTCACCGAAAGTCCTTAAACCTGCATTTATTCGGCATACCATCGTCGATAGCAGGTTAATTCTGACTTTAAAACCAAGCGTACTGCGGGCCATAGTACGCTACGGTGGATTCTATCAACCGTACCAGTTCCCGGTACGACCCATCTTCTCAACCATAAAGAAAGGAAGCCTGCTAGCAAGGCTTTCCTAGAGATCTTTTGGCTGCCGTATCTAAGGAAGCTCAAGGCTTCAGTTCCAGCAGGGAACTCTCCAGTCTTGGTGGACAGATATTTATTCAAGAATTTATAGACAGTCATCAGGTCCCGAATTTTGTTAGCAGGAATGGTTGAATCTGTATTGATAGCTGGAGCTTTATTTTCCTGGAATCTTTCTTTGTCATCCTTGGATAATTTATCCTTATAGAAGAAGAGATACGTGGTCCACTTATTAATGTATGGTAGATGAGATGTACTTTCCTGTATTGTAGTACAAATCATGTAGTGGCACATTAATTCTTCATATACCTCAATCAACTGAGGGTTTGTCTCTCTGATTTCAGCAAGTTCCCGGTTGGAGGGAACGTATTCTTCATACGGAGTTTCTTCTATGGGCAGTTTTTGAAATGAATTGCATCTCATTGAGTGCAAGACCCATTTCGCCTTTCGGGGTTGCAAAAGTTCCAGTCGAACTTATGTATGTCTCCATCAGGGCCATGAACAGGTTACCGTTCGAGGGTATACCCTGACTAGTGGAAGCTACCGCTTCATACAAGTCGATATCTTTCAGCTCTGTCTCAAAGTTCTTCATCATCCAATGCTAATCTGGATCCAGTTCTGGTTGAAAGGAGTCAACCATCCCGGTAGCCTGGGGTTTGTTTGGGGATATAATACTCCATTCCTAATGAACTTGTTGACAAACATCTGGGTCTGCACTGGTTGTATTAAACCCGAATCTTCACTTAGGTTAAATCCTGGCATGAGGCCAGAGAAAGAAGTGACACCACCATTGGGAACGCTAGCGAAATATCCCATATCATTGGTATGATCCCTCTTGAATACGATTCTACCCGGCCTTTCGTGACTGCTGGGAGTTAGATTCCACAGCATTTATCGAGGGTGGGTGGCATGGAAGAATGCTGACAAAGGGTAATCTCTGTCCATATCAGGGAGATACATGGCTTTATCTCCAGATTTGAACACCCACGACTCCTTCTTGGGGTGTGTCTGTGACTTACAGTCAATTGCATCCCCAAATAAAAAGACTGGTTTTGCAAATTGTTGTTCATTTAGTGAAGTCAACAATTCTCCGTTTATCATGGATAGCAGCATCCTATCCCCTTGAGCAGCTATCAGCTGTGCCCTCTCTATGGGGTAATCTGGGTTCGATTGAGGAAATGTTACATGAGACAGATTTTCCAGATAATTTGAGCCCACCATGCCAACTGATGAGCCAAAACTTCTGCGAGAGGTGAATTTGTAAGTCCACTGCCAAAAGAAAAAAATTAAGTTAGTGAAAATCTAATTTGGTATCTTTTACGCAGATAAATTGGTCTTAAAAAATATAAAAAAGTCTTTGTTTTTCACAAAGTCTTTCATTTTGTGAGATTTTACGCTGGCATATTAGATGTGGGCGTATTTTAAATTTTACGCTGGCACATTAGATGTGGGCGTATTTCAAGTTTTACGCTGGCACATTAGATGTGGGCGTATTTCAAATTTTACGCTGGCACACTAGATGTGGGCGTATTTCAAATTTTACGCTGGCACGCATAAACGTGGGCGTATTTCTTAATTTTATGCTGACACGTATAATGTGGGCGTATTTTGATTATCTTAATTTCTACGCTGACACGTATAATGTGGGCGTGAAATCAAAGATTTGGGTCTTCTTCTTCTCCGACGAGTTTTTCAGCCAAAGGAGCAATGCTTTACCCCTCATTGGAGGAGCCACAGCGGGGTTGCCTTGCTGAGACGCTGCTGATGATCGGACAGGAGTTTGTGTGCGGTCGACCGACGAGGAATCGACGGCGGGCAACTTTTCTTTACTGCTGCCGGCGGTGGATTTCTCTGGGGCCATCGAATTGAATGCAAAAGAGGATTCGAGAAAGGGGATTCGAGAAAGCTTGGGAATACAAAGAAACAAAGTAAAATTTTCTCTCTCCCCGAAGAACCCTATTTATAGGAAATTTTTGAATCGGTTCGAATTCCAGATTTTACGCCGACTGTTGGATATCCCAACTTTTACGCGGATGACCGTTGGATGACCCGAATTTTACGCTAACTGGTTAAATTTCAAATTTTACGCTTCTGTTCAAAGTGTTTCAAATTTTGAAAATATTTGAAAACTTTAAAGGGGATCTTGTAGGAGCGTAAAAAGTGCTCTATGGACTGAGTCAAAGAGATTGGGAATTTTACGCCTAGCTATTTTACGCAAGCTACTTTACGCCAAGGCAGTTCATTAAGTTTTACGCCCGGGGACAGGCTGTCAGGTCGCATTTAATGCAAAGTGATAATGAATCTGACATAATGATTTGCTGACAGCGTATAAACACAATTCGAAGAGATTGGATTTACACCAAACCCAATACTTGTCGTATGGTGTGCAGAGAAGGCTATTTTACGCTCATTAAAATCACTTCTTTTTACGCACGATAGTTATGTGAGCTTTTACGCTCAAAGGCTATTGTGAGTGTAAAGTCTATTTGGGCTAAGTTTTATGCTCAATGCTATTTTAGCCACTTTACGCTAAGAAGTTTTATTTGGGTTGTTTTTACGCCAGTTTGCCACTTTACGCTTGGACCATATTTTGGGTTGTTTTTACGCCCAATTCTTCCTGACTACTTTGAAACGTGGTTTATCCACGTGGCTTTCATGCCACATTTATTGAGGAACGTGTGTACGTGCTCCCTATTTTTGTTGAAATAATGGGACACGTGTCAACATACGTATAGGGTGACTCCCATCGTGGGTGACAATTACCAGCGTAAAAACCCAATTTTATTGCTTTTTACGCACAATGGGTCAAGTCTATAAATAGACTTATTTTTCACAATAAAGGAATCATCATCAGAGAGACAGGAGAGAATACAGAAGCCTAGAAACTTTGATTTTCGACAGCATTCTTCTTCAACTTTTCTTCCAGAACAGAGTGAAGCAAAGTAGGAAAGCATTCGACCTCGCCATCAGTGCCCAAGTGCGTCGATACCTTTCTGGTGACTTAGTTCTTCCGGTTGTTCATCTTCTAGCAGTGGCTTCATCATCATCGTATGGTCCAAGGAACAAAGTGATCGCCTTCAGATCAGACTTCCATAGCAATACTTCCTAGAACAATTTGTACTTTCTGTAATTTTTTCTCGTTTTATTTCAAAAGCCAATTTTAGGCATTTTGTTAAGTGAAACACTGAATCGTTAAGTTTGAACAATTTATCATTATTTTTGACTACTTGTTCACTAGCCTAAAGTTGGGGTAAAGTAAACTTTTAGAAACTTCTAGGTTAGTGAAATATGAATTAGAAATTATAGGAAGGTGCATCCACTACCCATACCAATTGACATTAGTATATATGGGTTGATAGCATGATTGTATAGGTTAGTTTGTATGATAGATGATATTCATTCATAATATAGATCTTGGACACCGATATAGACTTGATTATTTCTTTCACCTCAGGATCACATGTCAGTACATTCTCTGATTGTTTTTAGTATTTGATAGTTTCTATAATATATTCTAGTATTGTTTACTTGATTCCTGACATGCATGTTACATGGATTTGGTATTGCATGGATTCATGTTCATGAGATGTTGCCTTTCATGTTATCGTGTGAACCGTGATCATCGTACTCATGATTTAGATCGTATATTTTGATTTATGTGTTGTGACATATCATGATTTGGATCCATTGATACTAGTTAGGGCGGGAAAAATACTTGTTAGATATGTGATCACACATTTAGACCTTGTGGTAGTTAGACCTTATGAATAGCAAATCATACACCTTACGTATGACTTGCCGGATCTTTATAGTTGTACTGCATCTAAGCCGATCATGTATAGAGTTGTATTTTTAAAACACTTAGATAGTGAAGTATTCTTGTCATATACCATATCTATCATGATTACCTGTTCTTTTTATTTATTTTCTATGATTCTAGTTGTACTTATGTTATTTTCCTGAGATCTATGACACTCAGTTCCTGTTCATCATGTAGTACATTTACTATGTTTATGTTTTATAGTCTCTATCATATATTGGAATTGTTTTCGTTGATTGTACTTCGCTCCAATCCTAACTGGATAACCATATTTTTAGGAGATGTTGTGCTCAAATTCTTAGACTTCAGATGGATGCTATAGCTGAGACTACTCTAACGCTTTGAAACAAGAGATGATCTTGTATTTAGATATTATTATTTCTTATTTATGTCTTCGCTAATATTCTATGATTGAGTACATATGGGTAGTTGTTGGATTAGTATTGGTATGTTGGAGTTGTAGACAGCGTTCTACCGTTGATACTGCAGCGTAGGCTGGACGTACCCACGACTCATGTCCAAATCTTCTGGGTGCAGATCGTGACAATGCATATCATAAGAAATAAAACTGTGTTATAGTCTTGGTGATTAATAACTAAAACAATAAGGATCAAGTATAGTTGAATGAGAAGACGAAACATGGAAATGTACATAGTAATAATCATTGTAATGAATGAAACCATGTACGAATACTTGTCTGAATTTTTGACAAAATTTAGATAAAAATTGGAAGTTATTCCTTGACCAAACCCACTAATTCTATGTTTAAAAAAAATCAATTTTGACATTATATATCAACTCTAAAAGAATAAAATAGGTCTAATCATTCCAATAAATTAAATAACCTATTAAGTCTTCTAAATATTTTGAATGTGTCTCAATAATCAAATCGATGAAGAATTTATGTTATTTCTTTATTATAAATAATTTGTAATAGTTTACAGAAAATAATAATAGGTTGTAGGGATGATCGTTTTGTTGGGAACGAAGCACGGAAAATCGTTCCCCCAAACCAGAAAGTCCTGCGAGAGAACCGAGCAAAAGCACACAAACCAAAAAAAATGCCAAACACAATCACGCAGACACAAAGATTTTTGACGTGGAAAACCCTTACGAGAAAAACCACGGGACGATCGGAGTCCAACCCTGAAGAACCTCCACTAATGGAATAAAGAGAATACACCATCTACAAGCTCCTCCCGATCCAACACGGATCACCACAACTCACTTGAAAGAAAAAAAAATTTGATTGCGGACTCCGAAGAACAAGAGATGTCGAAAAATTATTCGAAGCAATCTCTCCTTCACAATAGTCCTTAATCCTCTCTCT